>PVJN01007698.1:11242-68556 GCA_004026805.1 Lasiurus borealis
TGGAAATAAGCCTTCTGCTGGTCTGCAGCCCTGTGCTTCCTCCAAGGTCCCCTAATTTCTAAATTTTCCTAAACCTGTCTTTTTCACCCTAAAAATTCCTGTTTCAGTGACATCTTCAGATCCCCCTCTGCCCCTGCCCACACTCCAGCATCACACTCCATGTCCCATGCTGCTCACACCACTGTTACCCCCTTTCACATATACATATTATTTTAAGATATACATAATTCTCTAGTTCCCTTGTCATTAATTCTCTAGTTCCTTTGCCATAAAATACTCTTATATTTTATTATTTTTTTACTTTTTAATAAGCATGAGTCACTTTATTTTAAACATTTTTATTGACTTTATTGGGATTCAATCGGTTAATTAGATAGTTTTCAAGTGTACACTTATAGAATAAATCATCCGTATATTGCATTGTGTGTTCACCAGCCATGATCTACACATGCACAAATACCCAGCCATGTTATCACCCTTGTTTACTAGCTTGGCACTGCATGATTAATCCTTTATGGAAAGGCAATTTAAACTACATGGTAAAATTATTCAAGAGTGCATAAGCAAAGTTATTTGGCAGATATGCATTGTTTCTATAAAAGTTTCAGGCCAAAACAATTACTAAAAGTAGAAAGATATTTTATGGAACTTTTTGCTCGTTGAGGTATAAGTTCCCACCCAAATGTGTAGGCTATGTTGTTTTCCAAGTTTTGTTTTACAATCAAATTTCGAATGGCGAAGGGAGAAATGGGAAGGAGAGTTGGATATGGTATCTGAAAAATTACTGTTTTAAAATCTTACATAATTAAATTATGTAATTAAATTAGACATTTCCCTCCTCTCTCCCCAAAAAGAGAATAGATAAGATTTATGAGAATATACTAACCAAGGAAGAATATTAGGATTATTTTAGTAGAGAGTGATAGAAACTCAACTTGAATTGATTTAGGCAAAAATTAATAAATAGATAAATCATTAAACACACACATATATATTTTTAAATCAGGCTTACTCGTTATGGAGAAGTCATCCAGAGATCCAGATACATACTGTATTGCCTCAAAAAAGGAAGATTCCTTCTCAATAATTTTAGCCAAATTAACCCAAATTACTTTGTCTTTCTCTCAGGCCACACTCTAAACCAACCATTGTATGCTGATCTGAAGGGAGACAGAAATCATTTGCCTTTGAATGAGTTTGAAGTGATGACAATTAACATGTAATAACACTTTAAGGAGGTGTTACTTTAGCCTGATTCTCTTTTCATTCATTTGTTGAGCTTGTTTTACTGATCCTTGGTGCAACCCCTACTTGGATTGAAACACCATGTGGTGAGGAATCTGTCCCTGCCTCCAAGGATCTGCCCATTTACCCTGTTTCCCCGAAAATAAGATAGTGTCTTATATTAATTTTTGCTCCCAAAGATGTGCTAGGTCTTATTTTCAGGCGGTGTCTTATTTTTCCATGAAGAAGAATACTGTACACGTTTATTGTTGAACAACAAAAAAAAAAGAAATTTATTACCTGTATACGGATCAGTAGTAGTCATCACAACCAGCTCACTGATTGGCTGCAGCGCAGCCGGAGCTGTTCAGGCAGTGCGAGGTCTCTGTAAATCAGGAGTCAGACGCCTGATGGTAGCTTCGGGGACCTTATATTCTGGAGAGGCCTTATTATCGGGAGGTCTTATTTGGGAGGGGAGAGGTGCCTTATATTACAGCGAGAGGCAAAACTGGAAGTAGGTCTTATTTTGGGAGGATGTCTTACTTTCAGGGAAACAGTAGTAGTTGAGAAGAACAGCCAGTAGTCAAATAGAGACAGTCAAGCTCAGGGAACCCTGGGAACACAAAGAGCGAGCCCAGGAGAGGAGGCAGAGGTTGTCAGGATGGCCTCTCAGAGGTAGAATTATCCAAACTGAGACGTGAAGGGAAGTAGGATTCAGCCAGGGTAGAAAGCAAACTGCAAAGAGTCCAAAGGAAAATGTACAAATTCTTGTCCCTGAGGCAGAGACAAGAGCCACCATGGAAGCCAGAGCCAGGCCCTGAAGGTGGGAAATACCCTTCCTCCCTTTCATTCGGACCGGCCTGCATTTTGAGGGCCATTGGGCCGAGTGGAATAAAAGCTGGTAGAGGATCATGATCAGAACTGACCTTTAAAACAAAACCTCTGCGAGATGCAGAGTTTTTCCTGTGTCTTATTTCAATCTAACAGCAGTCATGTGACATGAGAGCCAGGAGGCTTCATTTCGACTCAAAAAAAAAAATAGACAGTTTTGCCAAAACCGGTTTGGCTCAGTGGATAGAGCATCGGCCTGCAGACTGAAGGGGCCCAGGTTTGATTTCGGTATGGGGCATGTACCTTGGTTGCAGGCACATCCCCAGAGGGGGGTGTGCAGGAGGCGGCTGATCCATGTCTCTCTCTCATCGATGTTTCTAACTCTCTATCCCTCTTCCTTCCTCTTTGTGAAAAATCAATAAAATATATATTTTAAAAAAAATGGACAGTCTCAGAGCAGGCCCAGCCCAGCTGTCCCTCCCCGCGCTGTGTAACCACAGGGCCTCAGGTGGTTTTCTCTGTGTGAGGGGATAATAGCATTTCCCACTTCAGAGGATTGTTCTGCAGAGAAGTGAGCTAATGCCATGCAAAAGCCCTATAACAAGGCCAAACAAGTGGAACTGCTCCATCAATTGCACTGCTGTTGCCATCATTATTATTTTGAGCGATTTTGTTTTTTAAGAATGCTCAGAGGCATTCTATTATGCGAAGTTTTCTAGATACCGAGCTTGCGTGGGAGAGGGAGACAGAAAGAGAGAGAGAGGGAACAAAAGAAAGGGTGAGAGTGAGAGAGACGCATTTGTCTCAGAGAATGGGTTTTTCTTTTTTTCCCCTCGATAGGGAGAACTTTGCGAACTCTCTCATAAATAAGCTTTGTTTTTACAGTTAGCAAAATGCAGCAACCTCTGGGGTGAAATGAAGCAGCTGCTTAACGGAGCACAGCCTCCCTGCCGGGGGGAAAAGTGTACTTTAGGCAACGGAAACCGTAGGTACCCGTGTTAATCAAAACATGTTTCAGGTAAAGATCATAATGTGTGTTTTCCCAGCATTAATTAAGAAAGCAAACGGTTATCTGGAGGCAGAGGGAAATGAGGAAATGGTTTGATTAAAACTTCTACGAGACAACCCTTACCCATCACCGGTCTCACGGATTCAGAGAGGAAACAGGGATGGGAGAGGAGCGGATGAGTGATACACACAGAGGTGTGAGTTTGCATAGTTTCACCGTTTCCACTAATGAGAGAATAGACCCTGGGCTTTATAAAGCAAAGCGGGGAAGCGTATTGATAGCTCACGTTGTTTGCTACTCTCCAGAGAATCTAGCAAATATGATTTTGGTATCAGGAGACTTCTTTAAGAGAGAAATGTATTCGCCCCAGCCGATTTGGCTCAGTGGATGGAGTGCCAGCGTGTGGATTAAGGACCCTGGGTTCTGTTCAGTCATGGGCATATGCTCAGATTGTGGGCTTGATCCCCTGCACGGTGTGTGTAAGAAGCAGCTGATCGGTGGTGATTCTTTCTCATCACTGGTACCTCTCTTTCTCTCCCTCTCCCTTCCTCTCTGAAATCAATAAAAAATATATTTAAAAAAGAGAGACAGAGAGGTCTAACCAGTTTGGCTCACTGGATGGAGTGTTGATCTGCAGACTGAGAGGTCCCAAGTTCCATTCCAGTCAAGGGCATGTACCTTGGTTGCGGGCACATCCCCAGTAGGGGGTGTGCAGGAGGCAGCTGATTGATGTCTCTCTCTCATCAATGTTTCTAACTCTCTATCCCTCTCTCTTTCTCTCCGCAAAAAATCAATAAAATATATTTTTTGGGGGAAAAAAAGAGAGAAAGAGAAATGGCTTCAGTCAAGATGTTATGGAAATTGTTCCCTTCCTTTTCCAAACTATTTTCTAGATTCCTGTTTGTGCCTATACCACAGCCATGATATAAGAATATAGGGTGAGACTCCTTCTGCTATAAGTGAGATGGCCAAAGACACACTAGAGGCCCAGTACACAAAATTTGTGCAAGGGGCTTGGCCCTCCCAGTCCTGGCTGGCCTTGCAGCCCCTCTAGCCCCAGCTGGCCCTCACTGACCTGGCTTAATCCAGAAGGTCATCTGGAAGTTCGTCCGGACAGTCATTCAGCTGTTCGGTCTAATTAGCATATTAGCTCTTTAATATATAGGATGGTTGACTTTATCATAAACAAAGCAGTGGTGTTCGTGTGGAGCGATTTGAAACATGTCCTCAGCCCCCAAATATGCCACCAACACACCTGGAGTTCCCCTATGCTGGTGGGCTAGCCAATGGCTGTCCAGGATTTCTTTTTCTTTTTGTTGTGTTTTTTTGTTTTTTAGACTGAAGTTGTTTCCAGGGTTAATGTAATATCCCTTGGGGAAAAAATAATAATGAACTCCATAAGGCAACTGATTTTATTAGATCCTGTTCCTGTTTGGCAGAAAAGACCAAGGGCAGTGGTGGGCAAACCGACAAAGGAAGAAATTAAAATACAGAAAAGGCCCGGGCCCAAAAAAGATAGTCTTTGGGAAAGAGATGCTACTCCCTCCTTCCCTACCGGGAGAGAGAGATGCCCGACCGGTCTCTTCTCCTCTCAGAACGCATTGAAGATGGAAGCCAGAGCCTGTTGCTCGATCACACAGCTTGTTTCTGGCCATGCCTGTTCGAGCGTCTCCTACAAGCAACCGGAGTTGACTTCAGAGGAAACCCTTAAATTCACAAACCCCAAAGGGACTCTCACTCTGCTCATTAAGGCCTGATTTACTCCTTCTTTCTGATTGCTTGCCTCGCAAGAGAAATTTGTCTTTGCTTCTTTCATATTCTACTTGACCCCCTTAAAGAAACACTTAAATTATTATTAATACCCTTCATCGTTTTTTTTTTTTTTTGCTAACTCCCACATATTTCATCGAAGTTTCCCCTTTCCTTTCATTCTTTTTCTGTTTTTCCATGTCACTATCTGCTCCCATTTTGATGGATGTTTTCTCCAAGGGGGTCACACCAGCCCAGGAGTCAAAGGTGACCTCCCTTCTCCAAAGGGGTAATCTGACTTTGAAATTCCTCTCATCTCCTTAAATAAATACAATTGGTCAAGTCCTCTGCGAACGTACAGTGATTCCCACCATCCTCTGGTTTCACGAAGCCACATTTCCAAATGTAAATGAAAGAGAAAGAGCGAAGAATCCAGAAAGATGGTCTAGTTCTATTTGGTCATTCTCAGCTGCTTAGAAACAGAACAAAGACTCCCGGTTTCTAAGGTACTTGTCTTAACTAATACACAGGACTGCGTGGACGCAGAATGCGGATGAAAACAATAGGGAAAAGGGTCAGCATGGCCACCTCCCTTCTCTGCATCCTGACACGTGGACCGGGCCGGAATCCACCTGCTGTTCCATATGGCGGCACCGCAGAGAACTGAAGAGCTTCCTTCTTTGACCTCCTGGGAGTCTTACCTCAGATGGGATGGAGCTGAGGGAACAGCTGGTGGGCAGATGTGCCAGTTCACCCACCTTTAACCAGCCTGGGCAGAGGCAGAGGCATCTTTGAACGTGTACCCAATTCCACGTGGTCAATCAAGAGCCTTTGGGCTGTTTGATGTCTCTGAGACCTCTGTCTCCGCTTCGCTTGCAGGCTGATGGGAAGGGACTGGGGGGGGGGGGTTAGATGTGGTAGGGGTTAAAGTCAGGGTGTGAGACTGGGTCAAGTCAGATGGATACCGGGTTGTGTGATCACCCTGAACTGCTGGCTTACAAAGCAGTTTTGCAAATTCCCATGTAAAGGAGTCACCTCTTTGAAAGCACACGAAGCAAGACCTGGCGGATGTGGCTGGAAATTGCTAGAAACTGCAGAACGCAACATGCAGAGTAACACACCCGACACCCACCGGAGAAAGAGCAGGGTCTTTTTAACGTATGCACATAACTTAGTTCATATTGTCTTACAGCACGCGAGGCAGAGAGCACGTGTCATGTTTATCTCTTCTGCAACCCCGTTGCTGACTGAGAGGTGGACAGGTTCACCAGACTGAAAGCTGAAATGTAATATCAAAAGCAGGCCACTGGCAGTTTGTATGTTCTTAGTAGTTTTAGGTTTAGATTTATTACAGGAAAGTGATAGTTTTTTTATCTTTTCAAGCTAATTACCCTAAAATGCATTCAAAGGGAACTGGGAGCAGAAGTAAAATGCAGGGCAAGTTAAGCTTTGATGCCAGGATCCACCATCTATATTTTGTTCGAGTCTCCACTCGGCAGCTGTACCCCCACATCACCCCCAGTGTTGACTGGGGATTTGCTTAACCCCACAGTTACTTAGTGAGACTGCAAGGCTGTCCCCTAGCGCACAGGAGAGAGTACTTCTGAGCTGCTAGCTCGTGGGGAAATTGATTAGTTACAAAGCTCTCACGGGTGACGTATAATCTCCGCTCTAATATTTTGCAATTGAAAGGAGAGATCCTATAATAAGATAAACAAGGATTTTCACTTGTTCGCTTAATTTCTATTAATGGCTTTCTAAAATCGTTAATTTTTTTTTGTAAGAAAAATGTCCACATGGGTAGCGTGTCATTCGATTTACAAAAATCCGAAGCAGAGATTGAAATAAATATAATAGTTTGAAAATCAATAACAGACATGTATTCCAAAATATAAAAAAACACAATTACTGAAAAAACAAAAACAAAACTTTTGTACAACAGGCTATAAAATTAGATGCAAATACAAATACTTGGGGGGGGGGGGAAATATATACCGTAATGGCTAATGCAATAGCTCTACTAAATAATCAGGACATATCAAAGGGATTAAATATGTATATATATATATATATATATATATATATATATATATATATATATATATATATATATATATATATATATATATATATATATAGTGTATGTGTATACATATATATACATATATATACACACATATATGTATATATATATATATATATATACAATTTAATCTGATAGTAGTTTCTATGAAGCATCTTTATCCATTCCAACATGTAATAATTTGTTTTTATCTAATTAGATAAATATCTACTAAAATAAACTGACTTAAATTTAACCTACACAGCCCACTCTCTCCTCTCTCCCCCTGTCCATGCTTCAGGCTATCGAAGCATCTTGAAGACAACACAAACAGAAATGGAACCACATGGCATGACGGGACCTTCCCTGCGCATGGCTGGCTCCCACTTAAATGAGAGAGAAGAATGCATAGCAATGTAAATCTACAGGCACAGATTCTGCTTTAGTCCATGAATTATAGATGCGCTTCTGAGGGGCCAGTTCCCTTACGGTTTCTTGATGCAAAAACACTCGATACATATCTAAGGCTCTTGACCAGATATGTTAATCAAGCCGTGAGGTGGACGCATCCACGGCCCCTCTCCGCTAAGTTTAATTGATGGCACGCAGAGCTGCAGAGTCCCCCTCAGCTCCCCTTAAACACCACCTAATGGGATACACTCTCCCGCAAGGGCCTGGAAGTTTGTGTTTTCTAGTCATGAAGTTTCGCTCACTATTGTCAGGTCAGCACATTCATTCCGCAGCACTCCCAGTTCCCGGCTGCTGTTTAAGCTCTTAGTTCATCGAGTTCATCCGTCACGGGCCTGCTTTCACATGCTTGCCAAGGGCTCTGAGAGCTATTCCCCCTCTGCTATTTCTTTGTGTTAATGAATCACTTTGAACTAGTCAGATATATCCTCGCCGTTGAATGGAATTCCTCGCGTTCAGTGTAACAAAACCAGGCCGCGCGCTGGCACCTGCTCGCTCAGCGACATCGTCTGTTCTTTTGTGAGATGTCAAGGGTATGTACACGTCTGGGGGAGAAGCCTGCTTGCTTCCTCGACATGATAAGGTCTGGCACGAGGCCTGTGTGTCAAGATGTCAAGGCACGTCCGTAGAATGAATAGGGACAACTTATGTATTTGTAAAGCGATTCAGTGTTCTCCACGGATACAACTGAACTTGGCTTTCAAAATCCAATATTCCCTTTCATGAGATTACAATTCTCATCATTGTGATTGTGATTAATTTAGTATTAGATTTCTCTAGATCTCTCCCTCTAGATGGGGGTAACTCTGGTCCAGATGAGATTTGTCACTTCCTTTTGCATATCATTTATAAACTTAAAAACTATAGTTCCGTTTATTTGTGTGTGTGTGTGTGTGTGTGTGTGTGTGTGTGTGTGTTTACGGGAATCATCTCAGTGTCATGTTTCTGCATAATCAAGAAATATGTCTAATCTGAGTCTCAAACAGGAATCGAATAATCCCAGAAAAAGTGGCCTATGCTTCTCCAGACTCTATAACATGGCAGAACCACAAGTCATAGAGAAAAAATACATATATATATATATTCTGACTTTAATCTGATTATTAAAGTCATTACAAGGATTTTTCTTTTATTTAAAAAAGTCATTTTATAACTTTTTAAAAAAATATATTTTATTGATTTTTCACAGAGAGGAAGGGAAAGAGACAGAAAGCCAGAAACAACGATGAGAGAGAGACATTGATCAGCCACCTCCTGCATGTCCCCTACTGGGGATGTGCCCACAACCAATGTACATGCCTTTGACCGGAATCAAACCTGGGGCCTTTCAATCCCCAGGCTGACACACTATCCACTGAGCCAAACCAGTTTCGGCCCAGGATTTTTCATAGCTTATAGGAGGGACATAATACTTTCTTCTAAGAAACAAATCACAAAAATCTCAGTCATTTTGACTTAAGTCACAAGATAAAGATTTGGGGTTTTGTTATATATTCTCATTGCCATCAGGACATGCTCTTTTGATTATGAGAATCAAGATCTGGAATAGAGTTTGTCTGTCTATTTCCACAGTATCTTACCCTTTTACAGCTTCCTCTTTGAAAAACTGTTCTCAGGGGGAGAAGGGACAGAGGCTTGGGTCTGAGTGGTGCACAGGCATCTGTGTAACTGTTGACTGGTCTCAGTAGACTCACCTGTGGGAACGTGGCAAAGCTAGATAGTGCTGGCAGGTGCAGTGCTGACACACTTGTGAGTTCCATCAAGTAGACGGATAGCATCGGGATCACCCATACATATTCATTCACTTATTTAGCAGACATTTTTCAGCACGGACTCTGTACCAGACTTTAAAAAATAAAACACCAAGAAGACAGCAATAAAGCGGACGGGCCCAATAATCTTCAAGGGGTCCTCTTCTACCGGCAGCCGTCATGCTCGGTCTTAAAGAAAATGCCATTTGTTTTTTCCATTTTCCCTCACTGAGCATCTTGAGCCCTGTTATTTATAGAAAGATTGAGAGCTGAACGTGTAATCCAACAGCATTTACCGCTAGCGTAAGCAAAACACTATGTTAGGTGTTTTATGGCATGATAACGTGGTTAAGATTCCTTGGGTGCATTAGATGATGAGAGACAGGAAAAGGGAGACACATATACACATATGTAAATAAAGAGAGCACAGTGGGAAGACAGTCTATCCCTGTAGGAATGGCTATCACTGTAGAGATAGATTATGGTGGGACCACATTATAGATCCTTCATGAATCAGATTGGGGACTAATTGAGTTAATTCCTGGGCTGGAAGAAAAAGTTCAAAGACAAGTTTCAGAAAAAATAAGGGAAGTTAGAGAATTTTGTAAAATGTGGAGCGAGTACAGAAAGATTCTAAATGTCATTCATTGCCCTTAAGGCACCTTTACTTTTGAAGTTTCCCAGCTGAAGAAGTTCTATCAGACTTTAAAAATCGCCCTCATGGCCAAAACCGGTTTGGTGCAGTGGATAGAGCATCAGCCTGCGGACTGAAAGGTCCCAGGTTCGATTCAGGTTGGGGGCATGTACCTTGGTCACGGGCACATCCCCAGTGGGGGGCATGCAGGAGGCAGCTGATGGATGTTTCTCTCTCATCAATGTTTCTAACTCTCTATCCCTCTCCTTTCCTCTCTGTAAAAAAACATTAATAAAATATATATTTTAAAAAATCGCCCTCAGCATTCATGGGCCTTCTGAGATCTTACCTACTCCATTTAACCTTCTGAAACTGTTAAAGGAATCATGCAACTCCATTTGCCTACAAAAGCAATCGTGTTTAAACAGTTATATAGGCTTAATGCTTATTTGGTTGAGTTATGTCTCCCAAGCTATTGAAGGCAGTTTTTGTGTATCTTTTGTTTGCTTGTTTGTTTGTTTTTCTGTCTTATCATTCATGGTACATGCAAGACACACAATGAGGGTTAAATATACTTATGCTCTGACCAGACAATGTGCCTTAGAGCTACAAAAGTCCCTTGTAAAACCCGGTCAGCAATGACTTTTGTTGACTTATGATCTTAAGGCTCTTAATTAAACATCTCACCTAGTATTTATCCAGTACTCCTATATGCATATGCCAAGTGCTATAAAAAAGATAGAACACTGACATAACCTTGACCTCTAGGGATTTGACTCGATATTATTACAAGCATGGCCCAAGCCTCAATTCAGAATACCAGAACATATGCCTTGCGTCTTACTTCAATAAATAGTTACCTATACATCCTACTATTATTTGAAAGAAACTGAAATAAGTGCCATGATATATAAAAAAGTATCTTCACAGATGAAAGTAAATGCACTCACTAGCTTATTTTTCATTTCTGCAATGCAAGTGTCTGAAATTTCAAGGATAGGTCTAATTTTCACAATCCACACTTTAAGATAATGTCAAATCACCCTCGCTGTCACAAAGAACATGTTTTTTTTTTTTTCATGTTTCTAAGTAGAAAAAAATAGAAATTTCCCTTTGACAATCAAAGCACATTTACAAACCAGCATTTGAAAATGCTAAAATAATTATGCAATAGTTTAAATTCGTGGAGTACATAACACTTCTTTTTTTTTTTATCCCCTGACAGACTGACAGTGTATTATAAATTCCAACAATTTACACTTTAAGGCCCCAGCTTCCCATGCCTGCCAGCTATGTCACAGCCTTGAGGAGTTATGGCCATTTAATCAGGGTTGAGCATTTCCATGCTCAACCTTCAAGCAGGGATGCTGTGCCCACGTTTCCGCCAGTGATAGATGAATCTCCTTACTCTACCGCTTCCTGCGTGACAATGCTTTCGAAGCCCTGCTAAAGTTCACAGTTCTCCATACATCAAAGTGGAGCAGCACAATGACCTTCTAATATTTGTTTTCAACTGTTTATAACCAACAGTTCATTACTTTGCCAACACGGAGAGGAAGGAAACTGGCTGGTGTGCACTTACGGAAAAGGAGGTACCGGGGCTGAAAGGGGGGTTGCGGGAAATCCACACAGAGAAAGTTTAGGGAGGTGCTAGCCTCTTACACTGTAGGTGGGATGAAAGGCAGTGTTGGAATGAAATAGTCTCACCTGCTTTTCGTGGATTGCTTCAAACACGTTGGAGTGTCTTTCATGACATTTTCTTCTTTTTTTAAAAATATATTTTATTGATTTTTTACAGAGAGGAAAGGAGAGAGATAGAAAGTCAGAAACATCGATGAGAGAGAGACATTGATCAGCCGACTCCTGCACGCCCCACAGTGGAGATGTGCCCGCAAGCAAGGTACATGCCCCCAACCGGAATCGAACCCAGGACCTTTCAGTCCGCAAGCCGATGCTCTATCCACTGAGCCAAACCAGTCTCATCATGACATTTTCTTTATGGGTAGTCATTTTTTGGTTTGACATTTTCACTCAGCTGCTCCTCTGCATCACAGCCATTCAATCTACAACCCCTGGGAGAATCCGGAGGTCTCAATAGGCAAAACATGTTCTCTTATGCTTGGATTTGGACTCTGCTCACATATGTGCTTTCCTGCTCTGGTAGATGGGATCATAGGTGAGCGTAGTGGGATCTGTTTTGCCATTCATGTTTAACATCTAGCACAAAAGGAATACCAATTAGAGTGGTACCTGGAGATACGAGTTTAATTCGTTCCGTAACCTTGAGGCGTGGGAAACTATGAGCCGCTCGAGTCGTGGTAAACTGGTGGGTCGTGTGCAGCCGGCCGATCCGCGCAATTACTCCTATCTCAAATGTTGCTCGTATTTCAAAGCAAAAATCGCTCGCTCGACGGCTCGTATCTCAAAAATCTCTTATGTTAAGGCACTCGTATCTCTAGGTACCACTGTACTCTGTGGTTATTTTTGCATTTTATTATTTTAACTCTATATCCTGATTAGTCCTCTGGGTCTCAATATTCCAGGGTAGAAGTAAGCACAACAAGTGTACTGACGTGAATTCATGATCACTAGCACTCACGCTACAGACAATACGTATTTTCTCACTTAATACCCTCTGTGATGTAGCTCCCATTATCACCTTCGTTTCACAGATGAGGAGACCGGAGATGAAACATCTGAGCTTGTCACACACACTATCAGAGAGGGACAGGACAGGGACATGACACACCTCACGCAGCCTGTGTCAGAACCGGTCTCCCGATCACCACCTTATAGAAGAGTGTAAGAGTATTTCTCACCAAGATTTAGAAGAATCTAAATCTGCTTAAACCACCCAAAAATTTTTTCCTACTCCAGGGACCACTGAGAGCTTAACAACCACCGATGAATACGTGTTCGCATATTTGGAATGATTCCAAACAAACGACAATCCCGCGGCACCGTGTACCTGCAGAAATCCCTCAAAAGGCACTTCCTGTAGGACCAGATTTGGCCTGTTTGTTGCTATTAACCTGACGTAGATGAATTGTGTGTGTGTGTCCCGGTGTGGTGTGAAGATTTCATCACCCGGAGTAACTCCGGTTGACTGAAGGTGGTTGCACGGAGGGTTGTGTCAGGACAAATTGTGAGATAATGTTAGGGGTCTCCTGCAAAGTGTTGTTACCTCTGAAGAATGACTGCTGTGGGCATCGGAGATATGAAAAGAGCCACACATGTTAGCTGTTTGTCATCGAGCCCATAAATTCTTGGCCCAGAATGTTTCGAGGGGTTGAGTGAAGAAGAGAGATCTTAAAGTTCTGAACAATTTCCTTTCTGTGTCACTCTTTCTATCATTTATTCTATTATTTCCCTCTGTCTTATGTTCAAGTTGGGAATATAGAGATAGAAAAGAGAGCACCTGTAAAATTGCTACACCTAATCAAGACCTTTGATGAAATCAGTGATAACTTCTTACAATTACATTCTCTCCTTTTACATTCCAGTGGGGATAAGTATTACCTGAGAAACTTGTTTCAAATCCAGTTTCTGGATTTTGTTCCAAAAGATTCTGATTAGAAAACTCAGGGCGGGCAGATACCACAGACCTACACCTAAAGGGCACTCCAGGTAACTCTGAGGCAAAGGCCATAATTTGACCAACACTGCACTAAACCCAAGTAAGGTGGCCTCTTACACGTGAGCTGGGGCAGAATTTAACACCAGCCAGAGCATCTGTTCTTTTTTCTACATAGAGGCCACCTAATAGTCTCCTTACCAAGTCACTGGGATGTGTTTTAATAGAAGCATTATAACCCTACGTTTCCAAATGAAATTGAAGATGGCCTATTTCTGGGCTCACCCACCACTCTCTGTTCCACATTCTCTCTCTTTTTTTAAAGTATTTTATTGATTTTCTACAGAGAGGAAGGGAGAGGGATAGAGAGTTAGAAACATCAATGAGAGAGAAAGAGACATTGATCAGCTGCCTCTTGCACACCCCCTACTAGGGATGTGCCCACAACTAAGGTACATGCCCTTGACTGGAATCGAACCTGGGACCTTTCAGTCCGCAGACCGAGGCTCTATCCACTGAGCCAAACCGGTTTTGGCTCCACATTCTCTTATACCTCACTGTTGATTCCTTATCTATGTACCCCTATAAAGTTACCTCACCTCTTTCCCTCAGAATTCTGCATTAATTATCTTGAGGATAGAATTGCGTTTTATTTTCCCTTTTCTTACTTAGAGTGAGTATACATAACAAGCATTCTTCAATGCTTGTTTAAGAGAATAAAACAGTTCAGCCCTTCTTGTCTTCTTAAGCAAGTCCGTTCCCGGCTCTCCATGCCTATTTATCTTGGTTATTCATGATGTTGATGAAGATAACAGCAACATCCATTACCTGAGTTCCTTCTCCAGATGTATCATTTTGTGTTGCGATAAGTATCACCTCTGTTCTTAATTTCCCTTCACCTCATCCAGCGAGGCTGTCAGTGGAGGCGGACCGGTGGAAAGTGGGCAGATGCTTACCACGCAAGGTCCTCTCTCATCATGTGGAAAACAATGACCGCTGAACCCACAACCAATCAAACCACATCCCCCCAGAGCTGCTGAGTGTAAAGACCAGGCTCTTGGGCATCAATCATTTCCATCCATGAATGAGAAGCTTGTGTGGAAAGGTAGTTATATTTATAAGCAGACACACGCGCGCGCTCACTCCCACTTCCCCCCACAGACACACAAGAGGTGGATTTTTTTAAGACACAAGGGTGTCTTTCAATTTATCTTTTTTTTTTTTTTAGACTTTTGTGGATATAAGGATTACAGGTTTCCTGCCTGTCTAAGAAGAGTGATCACTGTACTCTCCAAGAACTGAACTGCCAGACTTAATTATTATGCAAGTGTGCCAGTGTATTAAGCATGCGGGCTAAAAGCAATTTAAAGTCTATGCTGCATTGACTTTCAAATTATTTCATTTTTAATTCAGATGCATGCTTTTGTTAAGGCATTTATCACTTTTACATAATTAGCCAGATTGTTTCATGACGACGGACCCTCAAAATCCCCAGCCCCGCGTTCAGAGCAATAATTGACATTTCCTACCCTCCCATGCTGAGTTGGTTTAGAGGCTCCTCCCCGTGTGTCTCACTTCATCTCTCAATGTAGCTCCTCCACCTGGGAAGTTTATTAAGTACTGCAGACCTTGTCATCCAGGCTGTTTGTTCTAAATTATCAAGCCATCCTGGTGTTCTTGGAAAAGAAGTGGACACTGTTTCATACACACACGAAGGAGTCCTTGAAACTAATCAAATGGCTTGTCAGTAAATCGGATCCATTACGTTCTCAAATGCGTTAGATTCTTAGACAAATTCAGAATCTGAGGAATTAACAGATCACCAAAAAAGCCTGAAGTCATTCCTAAGGTTGATAAGTTATTCCTTGCAAACATCAATCCAATGACATGTCAACCATCCATTTCAAAATACCAGTAGTCAGTCCTTCACCTTCTAGAGCAGCGGTTCTCAACCTGTGGGCCGCGACCCCTTTAGGGGTCGAATGACCCTTTCACAGGGGTTGCCTAACACTATTGGAAAACACCTATTTCCCATGGTCTTAGGAACCAACACACCGCTCCTCGGTGTAGCAAAATGTAGCAATGCAGTTTACTATTGTCATATTAAGACTGTTACCCATGCTACACCACGATTCAAGACAAAAGTTCATTTATTTGTAATTAGAAAGAAATATTTCACAATATACAATTACATATTGTTTTTGTGATTAATCACTAGGCTTTAATTATGTTCAATTTGTAACAATGAAAATACATCCTGCCTATCAGATATTTACATTAGAGTTCATAACAGTAGCAAAATTATAGCTATGAAGTAGCAACGGAAATAATTTTATGGTTGGGGGTCACTACCACATGAGGATCTGTATTAAAAGGTCGCGGCCTTAGGAAGGTTGAGAACCACTGATCTAGACCTTTAAACCTCAGGGAAGAATGTGCATGTCAAATATTAAATTTGCATTTGTGATGGGGAGATAATTCCTGGGATAATAAGCATGAGAATTTTTTCCTTTCTTTTTTGTTGTTGTTACTTTGTCTTTAACATTTTTAATTTTGTACTTAGTGTTTTTCCTTATTCCCATACTCTTGGAGCTAACAGTTGGAGTCAGAGATAGCGAAGAGGAAATATTTGAAAAGTGAGTGAAATTCAGAGGTATTCCAAAGGAAAACAGGCAAAAGTAGAGGCTCTCTCTGCTTAGCTTGATGATTTTTTTTTTCTCCCTGGATAAACTTAAGAGCAAAAGGAAGAAATTTTAGATTTATGACAAAAGATGTGTGTCTGCGGCACTCAAGAAAATAGTTGATTCCTTACTATTAAAAGTAGGATGGTGACCCCTAATAAACAGAGATAGACAATATTGAGATACATGCTGCTGTTTGGTAAAACTCAAAAGTACTATATTCATCATGTGTCATGTTGTTTGAGAGAGAGAGGAAGAGAAAGAGAAATATCAATGTGAGAGAGAAACATGAAGCAGGCATCGGTGGCATCCTGCAGCCCCCCAACTAGGGATCAAACCTGCCACTTCTCGGAGTGTAGAACAACGCTCCTTACAACTGAGCCACACTGGCCAGCATTATCATAGGTCACATTTTAAATAAAAGGTTAGTGTTTAAGAAATTTGATCTCTGAACATTTTAATCTGTTTTTATCAACCCTTGTAAATAAATCTACCCTAAATAATAAAACTAATTTTGGCTTAGGGGAAGATTACAATTCTAAAAGCAGTAATTCTAAATTTCAATTATTTTACAAAAAAAAAAATGCTGTTTGCTTTTGTTACCTGAAAAAAAAAAAGATGACACCAATGATTAGCCCAAGACATTGCATCTTCTCTTTCATCTGACTGTCTTTCTCACCCCCGTAAGTAGTAAAGGAACTGTGCAATCCCAGTGAGCAGCGGAAAAAAATCTGGGATTTTATGTCCTAATTTGGGATGGCCCCCTGCTTTCTGATTTGGAAGAATCTGTCCTTTTAGTGCTGCCTTTTCTCTCTTACATCAAGGGTAGCTGGAAGATTCATCAATAAGTATATCCAGGTGTAAGCCAACCAATAAAACCAAAGAGAGAAAAGGCAGTGCAGATAGAATATATGATATAAGGTGTATATAAATAACAGCAGAGAGAGTTCTGTGTGTCACTAATGGAAACTTGGCCAGTTTCGACCTGTTCATGAATAATATTCTGACACGTTAAGAGCTAAATTTAAGTGAGAATGTGGAGATTCCAAGAATCTTGAAACTAATTAAAATATAAATATGAAGATCCTGAAAAGCACCAGGATAGATTTGGGGAGAGGAACGCCTCAGCAAAAATGACATCATTATCCAATGAACAGTCTCAGATGAGGTAGGTCATGTACGTAGAACTGGGTACCCGGAAGACATGAAAGAAACTGAAAGAGTTTTTGCAGGATGTAAGGAAGAGGAATTTGTATTTTTGGCTTTGGATCCTTATATTGATCTACTTCTATGCACGAAAATAAAGTAAGTCAAGTTGGTTTTGAGAAAAAATGCAACTAATTTTCAGTGGCTTGGGAGGGGGTCAGCGGGGCACAGTGGGAGGATCATTTCTGGCCCCTCCTGGGATGGCAAATGAGACAAGGAGTCCCGGGAGTGTTGATAAAGCCTGCAGTGGCATGTGGGGAGAAAGAGAGTGCCCACGCTCAGAGATTTCCTGTTGTGTTCCATCTGAAACCAATCAGGGGGCAAAGATGCAGAAAGCTCTCGGCATCTAGTCCATCATTGATCATGGGGGAAGGAAAGCGGCTTTCTACAGAGACCCCCGTTACCACTAATGGGAAATAGGCGGGTAAGTCCATGTGCAGGAGGCACACACTGGCCTTTGTGTGTGATAATTAAGAGCCAAAGAGAATGTCCAGTTGCTCCTGATGAACACACGCTGGTGGGGAAAGCCCTTTCCCAGCAGCGCTCCGGTTGCTTTCTTGCGTTTCAATGGTTGGAGCTGAACAGTTGTTGACCACCTCTCCCCCTGGTTCCTCCATAAAGGAATGAAAGGGAATGACATTATGTGACACTATTGGCAAAGGGACTTTCAAGGAGAAAGTAAAGGCAAACGAGGGGAGAAATTCCAAAGGAATCTAAAATCAAGCAGAAGAGAATAGAGTCAGTGGTTCAAGGGAAATAAGTCCATCTTTATCATGTCCTTGCCAGCAACCCCGCCTTTGGAACGATGGCAAAAAGAGGAGTCAGACATGGACAGAGAAGTTGGGATATAAATGACCATCCTGTCTGAAGCCCCCACAGTGGGAATTAAATGCTCCAATGATTGTAGGGGCAACAAGGTTCTATATATTCAGTCTGACTTCCAGAAATATCTGAGTGCACTAAAAATACCTGTGTCTCCCCAGGGAAGGTCTAAGCCTCAAAATCAACCCTTGAACTTGACCCAGCAGGTTGGATCCACAGAAGCAAAACAACATAACATAATTTTACAAGTATGAAATGTATGTAAAGCCTCTTACTTATTGATTTCATAGGTACAACATGGGGAAGTTCTGACTGAGGAACAGTGAAAACACATTGGAATTCACTGAAAACTCAATAAGTATTCAAAGCATATTCACCTGTGATTAGGCCAGCTCCCTACCCGGAGCCTATCATGCCATATAATCTCAGCCTAATGTGATTGACAATAAGCAATGGAGGCTTTTATATAAGCTAATTCAAAACTGACTGCATTTCTTGTATTGAAAGTAATCAGTTTGTTCTATGCTTCTCAGTTCAAATCTAGAGTAGTGTTTTCCATCTTAAGCAACAAAATTTCAGAGACACATGGATAAAGAATGGGATCAGGAGGGGAGATGTCTATAAATAGTGTTATATGAAATCTAATAATTGAAGGAAATTTTCTAGAATAGAATATACTTAAGACCAATAACACAGCACATTTCGCATAACTGAAAGGTCCCCTGGAGAACAAATAGTATTTGTGGAGGAGGCAGTGTCCTTGTTAGAATAGAGTTTCTGCTACTTTAACAGAGAAACACAAAAATAATGAAGTATGAACTTGAACTAAGCAGTTGAGGGCTGATATGGCAGCTTCAAGGTTTGGGGGAACCCAGGATCTCTCTACCTATTTTCCCATACCCCACAAAATGTTTCCATCTCGTGGTCCAACATCATTGCTCTAACTCCCACCTTCTCCTGTCCTCTCCAATCATCAAAAGGCAAGAAAAAAATGCGAGTGAGAAGCATATTCCTTCATTTCCAGAGTAAGAGCTAAAAGTTTCAGGGGTTGCCACTCATATCTATTGGCCAAAACTTAGATACATGAGCACATTTAACTGCAAAGAAGGATGAGAGTTATAGATTTAGGGCGTGTCACTATGGAAAAAAAAGGAGAATACATAACAAAGGAAACTGTTCCTATAAGGAGCATGGGTTATTTGTTGAAAGTTTATTGGAATGATTTCAAGTAAGTCTATAGGTTACAGTGGTACCTCAAGACACGAGTGTCCTAACATATGAGATTTTTGAGATACGAGCCATCGAGCAAGTGATTTTGAAATAGGAGCAACATTTGAGATAGGAGTAATTGCATGGATCGGCCGGCTGCACACGACCCACCAGTTTACCGCGACTCGAGCATCTCATAGTTTCCCACGCCTCAAGGTTACTGAACGAATTAAACTCGTATCTCGAGTTACCACTGTACTTAGTATCTCTATTTTGGCTAATTTTAAGAAAGAATTCTAGTAATTGGATATAGCATGTTATATAAAACATAATGTTAATGTGTGTATTGCATATAAAATAAGTATTGTATCAGTATATGTAATGCATAATATTATAAAATATGTAAATTATATTTACATATAGCATGTAACATTGCTCTATATATTACGCATGTTAAATAAGTGACAGTTTACATACTAAAAAAGAATTAAGTCTCTTGGTTGTTTTTTTTCATGTTTATTACCTACCTAATCTGATACCACAACAACCCTGCTCAAACCTAAAACCTCTCCTTCCTAATTTGCAAAAACTGTCCTCTCAGCCTAGCCAGGAAGATTCATCTCCTTCTTCTCACTGTATGACACCCAGAGTAAGAGGGGGTTCAACTCACTAATAAGTGTACTTAAGCAGTTTAAGTCCGACAGAGAAGCTGTAAGATCATCATCTATAAAGTGAACATAATAAGGGATATTAAAGATGCTTCCCTTTCTATATTTCAGGGTTGTTGGAAGGTGAGAGCAGAATGTTGTGGCTCGGGATTAGACAGGTAAAATTACAAAAGAAACAGCCAAGAGATTTATATGCTGTATTTAACATACTTACATATGGCATACTATTTATGATATTTTACTAGTGGCCCAATGCACAAATAAAGATTTGTGTAAGAATAGGCCTTCATTCCCTGGGCTGTTGGCACTCTCTTTGCTCTGGCCAGAACAGCCTTTCTGCCTCCCTATGCTGCCCCAAGTGGCTGGGCTAGTGCGGAATGCCTTTGTCATCACCACTGTGACAATGCAATTGTCCCTCCCAATCCCTAGTTCCTCAGCTCCTATGCATGCAAATTAATCCACCATCTTTGTTGGGTTAATTTGCATACTCACTCCTCATTGGCTGGTGGGCATCGCAAAGGTACAGTCAATTAACATGTTACTCTTGTATTAGGTAGATTATATATATATATATAGTGTACACTGTATTTTATGTGTAACATATTATTTCATTTATATAACATGCTATATCTACTGTAAATGATTATTATTTAAATGTAGACATAATTTCAAATATTGCTCTCTGACATACATTCTATGAGGAACAGATCAATGAGTTCATCCAATACGCACATGAAAACATGTGAAACAACATTAATTATCAGGAAAATACAAATAAAATAAAATCCATAATGAGATACCACTTTACGTCCACTAGGATGTCTATAATAAAAATTAAAATAGAAGTTTTGGTGAGGATAGAAAGAAACTGAAACCCTCATACATTGTTGACTGGAATGTAAAATGGTGCAGCCACATTTGATTTCAGTCTCTTGGCTCCTCAAATGGTTAAATATAAAGTTACCATGTGATCTATTAATTCTACTTCTATGTATATACTTATGCAAAACAAATAAAAACTAATGTTCACACAAATATTTGTACATGAATATGTTTTAGACACATAGGCCAAGCAGCTTTATTCAGAATAGTAAAAAAGAGAATACAACCCAAAGACCAATTGACTAACCAACTAATGAATGGTAATAAAATGTGGTATATCCATAAAATGAAGTATTTTTCAGCAATAAGAAGGAAGAAAGTATTGATGCATGCTAAAACATGATGAACCTTGAAAATATGGTATTAAAGAATCCAGTCAGAAAAGACCACATATTTTATAATTCCATTTCTATAAAATATCCAGAGATAATAGATTATAGAGATAGTAATACTAAGTTTAATAGACAGTATCTATTACATTATACAGATAATATATTAGTGCTTTCTTTGGGACTGTGAAGGAATTGGAGGGAAATGGTGTGAATGAAGATGTTTTAAATGGATTATAGTGATATTTGCACAATCTTTGAATATACTAAAAAGTACTGAATTGTACACTTTAAATAAGTGGATGCATGATATGAGTTTAATTCAATAAAGTTTTCTTTTAATAAAACAAAATGCTAATGTCCCATAGCAGGAGTCTTGAGACTCTAAAACTGTGTGAACTTTATCTAAAGCTAGTGTGCAGACAAATACTGTTAATTATTTAGCTTACACATGTGAACCATCTGTTTATAAGAAATGTAAGTGATTTGGCCTAAACATGGACAATCTGAGTTCATTTGCCACAGATTCACATCTGAAATGAAACGAATGGGTGGGAAATAAGAAATACACAAAAATGCATACTATGCTCAGCTTCAATTTTTTTATCTACTTAATTACAAGGAAACAACATTTATGTATGAAGAACACTATAGACTCCAAGTATATTACCTCATTTAATCTTTGTAACAATCTCATAAAACTATAAATTTGAGTGCTAAAGAAGTTATGTGCCTTGCACAAAGTAATTTAGGTGGCAGATTATAGAGCTAAAGTTTGAACACAGATCATCTGAGTTTAAACATCACTGTGTGCAACTTTGATTGTGTAGAGTGGGCAGCGGTCAAGATTTTCTCCTTGTGTATGATAGCCACCATCAACATGCTGCATTAGAGTGGCGCATGTGTTACAAGCAATGAACCTACACTGACACATCATTAGTAACCAAAGTCTTGTATCCCATATCCTGTGAGTATTAGCAAATATATAAAGACATGAAATCACCATAATACAAAACAATTTCACTACTCTAAAAATTATCTCTGCTCTACTTACTCATGCCTTCCTTAATAGCTCATTTCATTTTAGTGTTGAATAATATTTCATTTCATGTACCACATGGGCATTTTGGTTACTTCCAGGTTTGGGGAATCATGAGTAAAAGTTGTTCTAAATATCCATGTGCAGGTTTGGGTGGGGATATACGTTTTCAATTTATTTGAGTAAATACCAAGGAACATAATTGCTGGATTATATGGTAAGAATATTTTAGTTTTAGACAGGTAAGCCAACAGAACAAAACATAAACAAGCAATAAACCCACACACATATGGGCAACTCATTTTCAATAAAGAAGCCAAAAACATAGAATGGGACAAGGAAAATCTCCTCAATACATGACATTGGGATAACTGGAAAGCTACATTCAAGACAATTGAAAGAAGGTGCTCTCAGACACCATACACAGAAATTAATTCAAAAATGATTAAGGACTTCAATATAAGATAGAATCGATAAAATATATAGAAGAAAATATAGTTAGTAAACTTATGGATCTTGGTCTCAGAGAATTTTTTGTGAACCTGACCAGAAATGCAAAAGAAGTAAAAGAAAAAATTAAGTAAATGGAACTATATAAAATGAAAAAGTTATATAAACAAAAGAAACCATCAACAGCACAAAAAGCAATCAGCTAAATGGGAGAAGATATTTGCACATAATACCTCTACTAAGGGACTAATATTCAAAACATATAAAGAATTCATATAACTCAACAACAACATACAAGTAATCCAATTAAAAATATGCAGGAGACCTGATTGGAGAGTTTTCCAAAAAAGATATAAAAATGGCCAGCAGATATACAGAAAGATGCTTAACATCACCATTTATAAGGTAAATGCAAATAAAGCCATGAGATACAACCTAAAACCTGTTAGAATGGTTATTATCAATAAGACAAGAAATAACAAGTGTTAGAAAGGATATGAAGAATAAAACAACCTCACACACTGCTGGTAGGAATGTAAGTTGGTGTAACCACTCTGGAAAGCAGTATGGAGGTTCCTCAAAAAATTAAGAATAGAACTACCACAGGAGTTATTTCCTCCTCTGGGTATCAAAATTTGAAAACACTTGTTCATAGAGATATATGTACCCTTACGTTCATTGTAGAATTATTCATAATAGCCAAAACATAGAAATAAGTCGTGTCCTCTGATTATTGGATAAAGAAGATGTGATACATATTCTAGTTTACAATGGATACTACCCAGCCATAAAAAAGATTAAATACTACCATTTGCAACAACATGGATAGGTCTTGAGAGTATTATGCTAAGTGAAATAAGTCACATAGAAAGGACAACAAATTTTTGATTCAACATATCCTATATAATAAAACACTAATATGCAAATCGATTGAACTGCGGAATGACCTGTGGAACGACCGGTCACCATGATGCACACTGAACACCAGGGGGCAGCCACTCAATGCAGGTGCTGCTCTCTGGTGGTCAGTGCTCTCCTGCAGGGGGAGCACTGCTCAGCCAGAAGCCGGCATATTGCTGGCGTGTGCAGTGGCGGAAGCAGGAGCCTCTAAGGAGCAGTGAACAGGCAAGCCATAATGAGCAAGTGGTCCCAGACTGCAAGAGGGATCCGACTGCAAAAGGGATGTCCGTCTGCCAGCTTAGGCCCAATCTCCTGGACCTAAGTTGGCAGATGGATATCCCCCGAGGGGTCCTGTACTGCGAGAAAGTAGAAAGTGCAAGCCAGGCTGAGGGATACTCCACCCGGTGCACAAATTTCATGCATTGGGCCTCTAGTTAGAATATAAAACAAAGAGCAACAAACAAACTCATAGATACAGACAACAGAATAGTGGTCACCAGAGGGAAAGGGATGGGAGAGTAAAAAGAGTATAAAACATGAAATGGTAAGTATACAAAAATATACAGATGTCACATTTTAAAGCCGTACACCTAAAATTTATATGTTATTAACCAATGTTACCCCAATAATTTCCATTTTAAAAAAGAATATGGTTAGTTTTGTAAGAAACTGCCAAACTATCTTCCAAAGTGGCGGCACCATTTTACATCTCCACTAGTGATGTAAGTATTCCTGCTGCCCCGCCTCCATGCAGGCATTTTGTGTGGTCAGTGTTTTGAATTTTTGCCATTCTATTTGGTCTTTAGTGGTTTTATCAATGTTATTTTAACTTAAAATACCCTGTTAATGTATGAGTTTGAGCATCTTTTCATACACTTATTTGCCTTCTGTATATCTTCTGTGGTGAGGTGTGTTCAGATCTTTTGCTCATTTTGTTTTTCAGTTTTCTGTTTATTTTTGTGAAAGAAATTTTTTAAAATATATTTTATTGATTTTTTTTCTTTTTTTACGGAGAGGATGGGAGATAGAGTTAGAAACATCGATGGGAAAGAAACTTGACCAGCTACCTCCTGCACACCTCCCACTGAGTATGTGCCCGCAACCAAGGTATATGCCCTTGACTGGAATCAAACCTGGGATCTTTCAGTCTGCAGGCGGATGCTCTATCCACTGAGCCAAACCACTTAGGGCTACAAAAGAATTTTTTATGGTTAAACAATAAAGCACAATTTGTTACTCTCTTTGACCCATAAGACAAAGGACTTGAAAAAAAAAATACTCATCTCTGCCAGCAGGCATGGCTCAGTGGTTGAGCATAGGCTATGTACCATGAGGTCATGGTTCAATTCCTGGTCAGGGTTGCCCAGATTGTGGGCTCCATCCCCAGTGGAGGGCATGCAGAAAGCAGCCAGTCAATGATTCTCTCTTATCATTGATGGTTCTCTCTCTCATCCTCCCTCTTCCTCTCTGAAATTAATAAAAATATATATTTAAAAAAAGAATATGAATCCTTATAAAAACTTAGAACATTTGAACATTTTATATGAATTACATTGCTTAGATGGATTGACAAGATGATAAATAAAGACTCTGATGATTTAATTTTCTTTGAAAAACTGGCCCAGACTTAATAGAACAGCAGATTTTAAGGCGGGCCTAATTTTCATAAATTTGCCTTATCAAAATAAGTCATGAGAAACTGATTCAATTTTATCTGTAACCACCAAGAAAATACAGTCTCGCTGAAATTTCAGGGGCCTATTCTCTTCTCACAATGAGCTCTTAAAGGCCAAGTATGCACCCTATCTCCTTGGCCATGGGGAACATATTAAAGAGCTTGTGTAATTATTTGCTTTATTCCAAGTATTTCATCCAGGTCTTGTCTTCCTGCTCTGTTCTGAACATTCAGAGTAATTAACTTGATGCAGTCCATATTTGCCCTATTTAAATTTTATTAAGACTTCAGGGAATTTACCTCAGCAACAGTGACTTGGAAGCCCTCCATAGCATTTTGCCATTTGTAATTGTTTCTAGTAATTGCCATGAGACGTTCAGCTTTGAATCGTGTCAACTTAGATTCTGGGGAATGTCAGTGGTAACCTCGCTGGGTACACCAGCCTACAGTCCCCGGTGGAGAATAAATCAGTGATGAATCTGAATCACAGGCAATACTAATGTTTTTAACTTTTGACAATCAGAGTCTGCTTTTGGAGATTAAGTTACTTTTTTTTTTATGGAACCTCTAAACTAAATGTTGGGCCACTACCAATAACATCAACTTGAGAGTCGTAGTGTAGGTATGGTCTGATGAAAAGCATTCATTATTTTTAGAATTGTTCCGATATTTATAATATTTTAAATAATTTTTAAGTTGATTTCAGACAAGAAGGAAGAGGGAGAGAAAGATGGAAACATTAATAATGAGAGAGTATCATTGATAGATTGCCTCCTGCATGCCCCCTACTGAGGATAGAGCCCACAACCCTGGCATGTGCCCTTGACTGGAATTGAACCAGGGACCTGACAATCTGCACGTCAATTCTCTGTTCACTGAACCAAACTGGCTAGGGCAGAATTGTTCTGATATTTAAATGCCAGTGTTATCATTGACTTAAAACTAAGCAAATATTAATGTTAAGTTTGTGGCTGTTAGTTTTATAAAAATACACTTAATGTCTCCCATGTACCCACTCCTGATTTCCTGCAGAAAACTCAAACTTTTTAACTAAGCTCTACTCTACCCTTATTATCAACAAAAATCTATGTTCTCCTGTCTATATTTAAGTGCAATAACTCAACCAACTATGAAAACACTGGTCATCCCCTTGGTGCAAGGTAAGGGGTCTCACACTTAGAGTCCTCTCAATCTCACCCCCCGCCTGGTGGTAGCATCAGGCTTCATCACTACCAACTGCCTGATACTACTCACTTTCTACTACTCAAACTGCATAAAATCCTATCCTATATTACAAAAGACGAATATGCAAATTGTTCAATTGGGAATTCTACCTGGAGTTCAACCTCTCACCAGGGGGTGGTGCAGAATATGGCAGGCATTGGTGACGCGGTGGTGGCAGATGGCTGTAGTGGAGGTGCTGCCAGCCCTAATGAGCCCAATGAGAGTGGGACTGCCACAGGATGGTGCAGCAGGTGACCAGGCAGTGCCAGGCTAAGGAGGGTATGAGCAGGGGCCCGATTGCCCCGCAGAGGGTGACCAGCAGAGGCTGCAGGGGGCGGGGCCACTGCCCAATCCCAGATGCTGAGAGAGCTGGGTGGCGGTCCCCAGCCCTGACTGATTGACCCGCAGGTGGGACAGTGTTACAGATGAAAGGTCAGTGCCAGGCCACTGAAGGGTGCCAGGCAGGGGTACAGGTCTGCGAGGCCGGGGGCACAAGCTGGGGCTGTGAGCCTGGGGATGCAAGCTGGGGCCCAATCCCTGCAGGCCACCCTCACGGGACCCCACACATGCATGAATTCATGCACCAGGCTTCTAGTTAGATATAAAAAAACTTGGAGGCCCCAAATTTCACAAATTTTGTCCTAATGCAAAGCAAATTATATCACACGTAAGAAAATAATTACCTCCTCTGATTTAACCATTAATCTAATTTTCCTTAGTTATTATTTCTTATAGTTTTCATCATTTCCCCATTTTAAGGAACCTCATATCTTTAAAAACCGGTTGAACCTGTTCATATTTTATTTTGCCACAGCTACAGTTTCTCAAGGACTGCTATCTCTGACAAAAAAAAAAAAATGCAGAGCACAGAGTGCAGTTCATTCAAAATATAATACTTGGAGGTAAATGAAAAGCTTGGCCTTTAGGCCTTCCAAGTATTTCACAATCAGACACTCTTATATTACTAAATGGCTTTCCCTACATCTGTTCTGTGCAACCTGCTTCCCTGCTCCTGTTATTTAGGATTCTTGACATATACTTACGTTGTTAATCATAAGAACACACAATAAAAACCATCATAGATCTTGCCGATCCCACTGTTCGTAGGCAAACCTTTGCCCAGTTCCCATAATCACGAGTTCAATCTCATTTCAACAGATTAATTTGCTGTCTGCCATAGCAGCCCATTTGAGTTCTATTTCTTGAATTGATATCCGTCATTTCAATGAGGCATGGTCCTATGAGATTCAAATTAGTCCAAATGGTAGGTGAGCTACTCAATTCCTAGAATGTGGGACCCACCATTTGGCCTTTCCAAACAGAGCAGAGTCATAAGCAAAATCAGTCATAAAGAGCCTCTCATGCAGGCAGTCAATGGCCAGTCGTGGTAAAGTGATACTATATTTTCACAAATGTTTTCCAATAACTACTTGCTGGCTTATTGAGTTAGGCAATAATTACTGGTAACAGGAAACATGCTTGGACTCAAAGCTTTATTAAATAAGAATCTGTTTTCCTTTATCCCTTTATACTTAAACAAATTATGCTATTTATACCTATTTAGACATTTCTTTTGTTCCTGACTTCCTTAAAGACACATGAGCATTTACTGACAGACACAGAATAGCAATTTCTTCTGGATATTGAAACTAGCTGGAAAGCATTTCCCATTGAAAATAACGACACTTGTTGGTAAGGAAACATATATTCACAAATATCACTTTGTGTACGTGACTTGCTGTTTCATAGGTTTTTATACATTTTGTTCTAATCTTCTGGTCCTTGTCTTCATGCGAATGAAAAAAAGATGGACTCTATGGACTACTGCTTTATGTTGCCATAGTACATGCCTGTGTTCCCTCACATAGCAGTGACAATGTTTTGTGGGATTGCAGTGGTGGCAGGAGTTATATGTTGTCCCATAACAAGATAATGTGAACATATTTCCATAAAATAGAATTTTTCTACCATCTGTGTTTGCTGAAGTTGTGACATTTAATGGGCTATTGCCCAAGCTTTTGCAGTGATATTCTAATTAACTCGCATTCCCTCAGTGATTCTATTATTACAAATAGAAGTCATATTTCATGTACTAATACCCAACTCTGTAGCCAAGGTTCAGAAATCTAGACTCTGCATCACAATTTCAGTTCAACATTCACGCAGCTGTTAAGATGGTGAGGCAGGTGATGAAAGGACATCAGATTTCTTGCCTGGTCAGCTACCAACATGTTCTGTTACATGCATGGCATTTTTTTCTTTCTCATCTTTGGGGAAGTAAATGAACTAATTTGAATAAATTGGAATCTTAAAGGTAGAAGAAAGATCCAAAATAGCATAATAACAAGTTAACTTTCTCATTAAGAGGCAGTCTTACATGACAGATATTGGGAAGGTTAAATGAGATAGTGTATAGGGAATGCCTAGAATAATGCATATCTAATGTAAGCCTTCAGTAAGGTAGCTGCTTTACAGATAAGGAAACAGACACATGATTATATTTTTCAAAGTTATGTAAATTCCTTAACAAAATAATCAAACCTAGAACTCAAAGTTCCTATCATCTACTTTACTGTTATTTTCACCACACCATAGAGGACTATGTAAAACAAAAACAAAAACAACTATTTAGTTTAATATATAATAGCCAAATTATGTATTTAAAAATCAATTTGCAATAGATTCATTAGAATTTTATTATCTTAACACCATTAGCATGAATCCAATTAATTTGATAAGTCATTTGATATTTATACTAATAATACAATATTTCAAACTCTCAAATTCCATTATGAATGCCCATATTTCAGCTATTACATATAATTTTTTATAAAACTACTTATGATTGTCTAAACAAAACACATTGCATTCATTGAAATTGTTTAAAATATCAATTTAGTATATCCTATCTAATAAAGAGTAATATGTAAATTTACTATACCTCTGCAACACCAACAAGTCATGTCCACCTGCCAATCAGGAGCGAGTATGCAAATTAACCCAACCAAGATGGCTGTGGCCACAGAGAGAGCAGGAGGCTTCGGTTTCCCCAGCAATGGAGGAAGCCAAGCTTTCTGCCTGCTCTGGCCTGCCTTGACCTCTACTTAAGCTTACAAAATTTCAATTATAGAAGATAAATAAATCCCAACAAAAATGGCAGCAGCCTTGGAGGTAGAGAGAACAGGAGGCATGAGTTGCCCTGGTGATAGGGGAAGCCAAATTTCCGCAGCCCTGGCTGGCCCAGGTCTCCACTCAAGGCTACAAAGTTTCAATTATAGAAGATAAATAAACCCCAATAAAAATGGTTGTGGTCACAGAGCAAGCAGGAGACTTGGCTCCGCCCCAGGCTACAAAGTTTCAATTGTAGAAGATAAATAAATTCCAGATACTAGGGCCTCCACTTGGGTCGCCGGGGGGCGTTGCCAACCTGCGAACCACCACAGGCCTCTTGCCCAGGCCGCCCCACATCCCAAAGGAACCCCCACTCTGATCCAGGACACCCTTCAGGGCAAACCACCTGGCCCTCACCATGCACCAGGTCTCTTATTCTATCTAATAAAAGAATAATATGCTGATTGACCATCACTCCTACACATAAGATGACTGTCCCCATGTGTTCAAAGATGATTGCCCCCATGTGGACACAAGATGGCCATTATAAGATGGCCAGCAGAGGAGGGCAGGTGGGACGGACCAAGTCTACAAGGGAGGTTAGTTGTGGGTGATCAGGTCAACCGGGCAGGGCAGTTATGAGAGACCAGGCCTGCAGGGGAGGGCAGTGAGGGGCAAACAAGCTGGCAGGGGAGAAGTTAGGCATCAATCAGGCTGACAGGGGAATGGTTAAGGGGTGATCAGGGTGGCAGGCAGAAGCAGTTAGGGGCAATCATGAAGACAGGCAGGTGAACAGTGGAGAGCCAACAGTCCTGGATTGTGAGAGAGATGTCCAACTGCCAGGGGCATTCACCGGGCCTCTAGTATTTAAATAAAACAATTAGCCATTTTTTTTTAGACTCCACAATGCACACTGAATAGTTCTCTAGGTGTTTACTGAGAGCCTACAATGTACTCTACTGGGCACAGCAGGCACCATATGAGCCAGGAGGTCATGGCTCAATGAGAGAGATTTGGTATCTAAGGCAACATATGTAGATGGTCAATTGCATAAAAGGCTAGGCTGCAAAACAGTCTCTTAATTACTTGTAATCAAAATCTCTAGTTTTATCCATCTCTATAATTGATTATAAATCAATTAATTATAAATGTTCATCAAAATGATCCACATAGTGCCCCTCACTCTGGGAGACACATGATATGAATAGATCACTTTCATAGCAAAAGCCCCAACTCAATGCTACAATCACACTTTGTGGTTGTTTGGAAGACAACAGAGAATTTCCCATAACTCTCCCTTTATCATCCATCTGTTATCATTAACAGAGTCAGGAAACTTCTATAGAACAAGTGGTGGCCACATCTTCATTCCTGTCCCTGAGCCCCTCAGCTAATATTTTAACTGTTTATACCAACTCATGGCTTCACTCTCAGTTTTCTCATCTGATCAATAGTATGGGGATGACCTAGGGAATGTACCACCAAGAAGTCTCTGCTCAGGATAAAATAAATTACCGCTAAGAATACCACCAGCATAGGTAGGCTAAGGTGACAACTAATTCACCCATTTTCTCTAATCTCACAGCCCACTAACTACTTACAGTGGTACCTCAAGATACAAGTGCCCTAACATACGAGATTTTTGAGATACGAGCCATCGAGTGAGCGTTTTTTGCTTTGAAATATGAGCAACATTTGAGATGGGAGTAATCGCGCGATCGGCCGGCTGCACACGACCCACCAGTTTACCTCGACTCGAGTGTCTCATAGTTTCCCACGCCTCAAGGTAATTGAACGAATTAAACTCATATCTTGAGGTACCACTGTACTTGCTCACATTCCTCCATCCATCTAGATTTTCTTGTACTTCTTGAACATGCCAGACACAAAACTGTACACTTTTCTGGCTTTTCTCTGCTTAGAAATTATTGCCCAAAATCCTCACGTGGCTATGTCTTTGCTAAAATATCACCTCTTCCATGAAATCTTTCCTGACTATTCTTTTTCAAATTGTATCGCCACCCATCTCTGCACAGCCTTCCTCCTTCCCTGTTCTATTCTTCTTCAGAACACTTCTGAACACTAACATAGTCCATATTTTACTCATTATTCCAATGATTGGTTTGTTTACCATCCCTCGTTGCCAAGAAAATAAACCCCAGAGAGTAGGGATTTTTCTGCTTATATTACTGCTAAACCTTATAAAAGGATATAACACATACTAGGCAATCAATAACTATTTAGAAGGAATGCCTGCCCCCTAGGGGTCCCTTGCATCCATACCACTCTTTGTTCACGTGAGATCAAATCAACTGGTGACACTTTCTGTAAACTTACCTAATCACCAAAACACTCTCCAATCCACCCTCAATAGAGAAAAGTACAAACACGTGCTATATTTATAAAAGGCATAAAATTAATTAAAAATATCGGCTGATCTCTCTGAAAGAGGAGTGGGTAGACTCTAGGAGGTGAAATCCGGGGATTGGATCTGCCATTTTGTGTAATTACTTCTCTGCACGAGTGGTGTGCTCTAAAAAAGTTGACCTTTTCTAAATATAATTCGTAATTTTCACTCTGGTGATTTTTGCTTATTGCTATGCTGCTTTGGCAAGGAATTACAACCTGACCTCATATTAGCGTATGACAGTATTTCATCTGCTTGCTAATCATCCTTCTGACATAAATCCTTCTTTCCTCACATCCTCGTTTAGCATCACATGAGTAAAGCCAGTAGGATTTAAGTGACTCAATTCTTTGAAAAGGAAATGGAGGGGAGGTATTGGTACAAAGGTATGGTAACAGCGAAGAGAAAGTGTGTCTTAGTTATTAACTAATCTTCATAAATTTACAGTCTGCATCTGCAATCTGCTGTGTGCATCAGATCCACTCTTGTTCACGGGCAATGTTTTAGTTGCATATCTTATGTCCAGAAAATACTGCCTGCAACTAAAGGGATTCATAGAAAAGACAGAACAAGGAAGTGGCTTCTTCCCACATCGTGAGGTATCATTTCTTATTGGACCATATGCCAGGGCTCAGCTCTTGGTATTGACTATTTCTCGACATTATCATTGTAATTTTCATCCTAAATTTTCTGCACATCGTCAGGATGTCCCAATTGTAACTTCCCTTGCAATTCAAATGTGTTCTCTTTTCACGCAACCATTCTCCTCGGAAAACCTGTAGGTTGTTGCTTTTCACTCCCACAGACAGATAAGAACCCAGGAATCCAAACAGGATTTCAGATTGTGAATATGATTCTAGCTGACAGAATACTGTAGTCTTTAATGCAGATGAAAATGAAGAATTAAAAAGGCACAATATACAGGGCCACCCATGGCCTTCCCCTGAGCGTTATCCTTTCTAATAAAGAGGGAATATGCTAATTGATCCTCACGCTGTCACAAAGATGGCGGAACCCACAGCCAATGAGGAGAGAATATGCTAATTGATGCCCTGTCCTCAAAGAAGGTGACACAGAGCCAATAAGGAGGGGATATGCTAAATGACTGCCATGCCCTCAAAGATGGTGGCAACCACAACCAATAAGGAGGGAATATGCTAATTGCCGCCACATCTTCAAAGATGGCGGCACCCACACCACAAGATGGCAGTGCCCAGTCTCCTCAGCCCCACTGGAGCCTTACTGCACACCTGCCTCCAGAGTACCCCAGTCCGTCAGCCCCCCAGTTGTCTAGGGCCAGCCCGAGGTGCAGGAAAGCCTCGGATGCCATCTGAGGTTCAGGTAACCAGGGCCGACCGAGGCTTGTGTTGTTGGCAGTGGCAGCAGCAGAGGTATGATGGGGACATCACCTTCCCCTGATCACCAGGCCACCTCCCACCCCTGAGGGCTCCCAGACTGAGAGAAGGCAGGCCAGGCTGAGGGAACCTCCCTCCAGTGCGTGAATTTTCATGCACTGGGCCTCTAATAACTAGATATAAAGTGTAAGAAGATGAATAGGACTCATTTGAAAACAGATTACATTTACACTCATCCTACCTTGGTAGGGAGGTCAAATGGCTTTAATCCATTGATCCATTCATATTTACAATTGTGTGTAGAATATGGAATTTTAATTTACTTATACAAATATACATCACTGTATAGAAGGATGAAAGATACAGGGTGGGGCAAAAGTAGGATTACAGTTTTCGTATGAAAAAGAATTCAATAACTAATAAATAATACATGAATAAGCTTGATGGTCCATATACTCACAACTGTAAACATTCTTTGCCCCACCCTTTATTATGCACTAATATGTATGCTGTGCATACACATTCACAAAACTATTCACATACATAAAGCCTTAATACCACTTACAGAAAAAAACTCCTGGTTGATGGTTTTGTACTGTGGTTCGTTTTCTATATACACTAGCTTATAATCTCTTGAGCAATATGACAGTAAGCTTTACTCCTTTGTTTCTTCACTGAACTTTGAAGATTGAAGATATTTCAATAAATTGCTGTTAGGTTAGTGAGAAAGTTGAACAAACAGAAGGAAAAGTAAGGGAACCAAGATGGAATTTGACATTCACATCTGTGTTTCCAAATTTTTTGTCTGCCTTATAGCTTTGTGCTCTATTCCAGAGGGGTTATTGAGTGGTTTTGAGATTCTGCTGATCCTTTCCAATGATATCCCTTCTTCTCATTTAAATTAGAGACAGGATACTCTATCAATAAACACCATGACAATGCGTGAACAAAATAGACATCTAAGGAGATAAACTCAGAGAAAATAAAACTCGGAGCACAAATATTTGCAGAACACAACAGCCACTTGGACAAACCAATATTTTTCAAGTTCAGTGAAGGAGTTCTTAGGCTGTTGATCATACAATAAATTCCTCCATCCTGGCGGAACAAGGCTATATTGTACACATATGTAATACCCTCAAAGAGCTTCAGCCAAGTGACATTTCCAATATAAGCCACAGGCAACATCTCACAATGTGCGTGGAATTGCTTTGAGTCTAGAATTTCAGGAAAATCAAATGAGTTCGCATTCTTTGGCCATAGAAATCTCATCAGTTTTGCTTTTTTACTGTTTCCCCACTCCATTTTTCAATTAAATGCAATTCCAGGCTGAACTAGAGTGGCCAGCAGTTATTCAGGACATAGACATTTCTTTAAAACCCTTAGGAAATACATGGACCCAGAAAACGTTGATACCATCTACTATATGTAGAGGCATTTTCTCCTGCATTCGCTTTTCAATTTATCATTGGCCATAAGAAACGGTTTTGCTCTAAAGCAACAAATCCAAACCGAGGAGAGAAGAGACCTCTAAGAAAATCAAACTGAATTAACTTTCTTGTAAGAGTAATTCTTCAAGATTTTTATTTGCATGTAATAGCATTGTGGTGATGATGTGAATCCCTGGACTCATCTCTCACTGTACAATGCAGCTACGGGCAAAGGATGCCGTGAAAGTTATTTTCTAATCTAAATGACATGTTCACACCCAAATTGTAGGGACTGGCTTTTAAAGCACAATTTTAAAATGAAAAAGACACTGACTATTCAGCTTTGATCTATAATTTCCATTTTACAAAAGAGTGGAGATTGAAGAGCAGTAAAACCTAATAAGAATAAAACCACTTAATGAGTTTATTTTTGGCACCCGATGAAAACAGAGTTTGGTTTTATTTAAACCTTTCAATCCCATACCAGAGATCTACTCCGAGTGGTTTTATGTCCATGTTAAGTGCTAGAAAATTAAAATTAAAAAATAATAAGATTAAAGACTGCTTACACTCAGAAAGACCTGCATGTTTTTATTGACTAAACTAAATGAGATGCAAAAACTCAGCACCATGAAGGCTCAAAAGCAAATTGCATTATTAGATTGTGTTCAGTTTTCCAACAGAGCCTACATGGCTGTTGGAATCACAGTAAGAAGATTAAGCAATGTTTTTACAAAACCCTGACCCCCGCATCCATTTTTTAAACTCCTGCAACACAAATATTTGTTCTTATTTCTATAATCCTAACAGACTTGCCAAGGAGGTAAAAAAAGTTCAATAAAATAATGACTTTGTTTTGGGCTGTTTATAAATTAAGTATTCTTCAACATTTTAGTAAGATTAAAACTTACAGTTATTCCTGCTTTTTGTATAATTGTAGCTTACAATCAACAGAACTATTTAGGGCACATTAACTCTTATCTAGTTGTTGAAAAATCAAAAATACATTTCAGTTGGTTTCCGCACATGCATGGGAAGGCTGATCCAATGCCATTTGCTGCTGTTGTGTAAGCAAAGTTAACTGCATAGATAAGAATAAAATACAGTATTCAAAATGCAATCAGTTTTCAGTTACATGCATTAAGATAATATACCATTTATAAAACACTTTAGCCTTATTTTCCTATTGCCTTAGCCAGACTGTGCTTAGGAAATAAAAACATTTTAATACAAGGCTAAGCAAAATATAATTAAGAAGTTAAATCAACTGAAAAATACATTGAAAATCAAACACAAAAAAATCATTTGCACAATGGATATTAACAATCAGAGACTATTCCCGCTGCTGCTCTGCTTTATTAGCACAAACAATTAAAATGTGACCCTATAATGTTGTCACTGATGTGTAAAAGCATTGCGTTGTGGTTCTTCCAATGTTTTATGGCAGCCAGATATTAGTCGAAGTCTATTTCTTCAAAATTTGATGGAGTCCTTTGACCCATATTCCTTGTGAAGCCTTGTATCCTTAACGAATACTGTGTGACCCATTGAATTGTTGCTTTGCTCTACTCCATGCTAAGCCATGTATGCCACTCAACCCAACTCTTGGATTTTTCTCAAAAGCAAGATATGCACTGATTTAACAGCTTGAATTTTGATAGTGACATCAAGGGCAATCACAAACCCAAAACTGATTAGAATTAAATAATGGTTATCTTAATTTTTTAACCTCTTTCTGCAACATTTTATTTCTTTTTAAAATTTTATTTTTATTGTTGACCATATTACAAATGACCCTCATTTTCCTCCCTTTCCCACCTTCACCCAGTCCCTGCCCCATCTCAGGCCTTTACCACATTATTGTCTGTGTCCATGGGCCACACATATATGCATAGATGTGTGGGGAGGATGGGACAGGAGTTGGCTGAAGGCATCTCCCCCTGCCTTGACTGTTCTAAACAAGTCTGAGTCCCCCAGTATTTACTTAAACACATCCTTGCTTAAAGGATACTATACAGTGGTACCTCAAGATACGAGTTTAATTCGTTCCGTAACCTTGAGGCATGGGAAACTATGAGACGCTCGAGTTGCGGTAAACTGTTGGGTCGTGTACAGCCGGCCAATCCGCTTGATTACTTTTGTCTCAACTATTGCTCGCATTTCAAAGCAAAAATCGCTTGCTCGATGGCTCGTATTTCAAAAATCTCCTATGTTAGGCCACTCATATCTTGAGGTACCACTGTAGACTCACGTGTCTTCTCAAGGATGCTTATCTGCTGATAGTATCTAATAGTTAATTTTAATTCAAGCTATTGTTACAATAAAAGCCTAAGGATGAAGGTGAATGGGACTGTTTTGGCTCCTTAAGCCAACAGTCCCTTAGGCCTCTCTTTCACAGAAACATGTATCAGAGTCATCCATGCATCCATTGCTCAGGGTCTACCTGTCAATCCAGCATAGATGTTCTTTGGTTACTTCCTTCAATGGCTTTGGCTCCCTCTCCAAATTGCTTAGCCTCCTCTCTTAAGCCTCCTTTCTGGCCCTGGGCAGTCTGGTTCAGCTGGTTGGAGCATCATCCTATGCACTGAAAGGTGGTGCGTTTAATTTACCTGGTTGGGTTGCATAGCTGGGTTGTGGGTTTGATCCTGTGGTCCATGTTTCTCACATTGATCTTTCTCTCTTTCTCCTTTCCTCTCTCTAAAATCAATGAAAAGTATTCCTGGGTGAAGATTTAAAATAATATATTTCTTTCTCTCCTCATTTTCTTTTGTCATTATGCCTACTTACTCCATTCTCTATTGCTTAGACTTCTAGTTCTTCCTTTATCTTTCCAATATGCTTCTAATAAAACTTGTGTGTTTTATTCTTATAGTTTAACAGTCATGAAGAAATGTGGAAGATAGATTTATCCTTTCCTTTCTAGTACTCACCAATCTCTTTGTCTGAAGTAATATAAAATTATTTTCCAATGAAACAAATGTGCCACTTTCTACCCTTACCTTAAAAGGCAGAGAATGTCACAGGCAGTTTTAAGTAAGAACACATTGCATTCTGTTATACATATTTTCCAAAGGAATTTGGAATTTCTATAATTAGTTGCTGTCTATAAAGATAGCTAAAATAAATTAACTGGCAGCACCCAGAGCCAGAAGAGATATTCTAGATCACACCTATCTATCCCATGGATTCTTTACCATTTTACCATGAAAGATCCTCTGTGTGATTAAAAATCCCCCATAATAACTCATTTCAACTAACTCACTCCGACTTGTCCTAAACTCCCTTCAGTGCAGTGACCACGTCTTGCAGGGAACTATTCTTTATTACCAAGTTTCAGTTAACTGTTTTCCTTGCTTCTGTATTCTGTGCATATTTCTTTCTTGGCATTTGTCAGAACTTATATTAATTACCCTGTTTACTTATTATTTGTTTTCTTAAAATTGGTTGTTGCCTAGCACTTAACAGATACTCAAAGTAGTTGTTGCATAAATGAATAAATAAAGATGTCAAATAAAAATGTCAGAATGACATCCATAAACACATGATTTATAAAATAATAAAGAATAAAACTTACATTAACCATTATTCTTTATCTATTATAGAACTTCATGTAACCATTGGCTGTTTCCTTCATTTGTCTTGTCCTTTTGCTTTTCAAAAAAAAAAAAAAAACAACAACTCTGACTTCGCTGTTCAAACTCCTCCAACCACTGAGTTCAGAACTGGACAGAGAGTGGAAAATTTAATTGTCTGTTTCAGTTGTGTATATAAATACTGCACTGGGAACAGTGGCTTAAAACCTTGTCTACATCCATTAATGTCAACCAACTTCATCTCTACAGAACATCTTCACATACTAAATAACTGAAAATCTTATCTATCTTGATAATAAGGTCTATAAGAGATGATTAAATTGCTGTACAAGGATATTTTAAGTAACTTTCTGAAAAAAATATTCATTTACAGAAACTTAATGGTCAAGACCATCTGAAATATGTCCAAAAACTACAAGGAAAAAAGTATATAATTGAGAAAAACGTTGCGGTGATATATTAAGTCCTGCCAAGTTCCCCATTATAGCACCAGGTGAAATGCTCTCTTGGGCATTACTTGGCATGAAAGGACTCAAAGCAGAAGGGAAGCTGAACATTCAAATCAGTTCATGGCTTTATAAATTAAAGAGGAAGAAAAAAGATACGGAACATTGTAATTTTTCTTATTTAAATCAAACTCTTATTAGTTCAAGGGAGTTTATTTTGATACAAGACATGGGCCCAGTCTATTCTCTGACATCATGAGACTGTGCACAGTCCAACATGTTGGGTGAAAATAAAACCAGAAACTTGAATGGTTTGGATTTTGAGACCACCGAGACTTAGGAACTGGAGAGGCATGTTGGAAAATCAACAAAAGCTTTTCCAAATATTCCTGTGACGTAATCAACTTTTGGGAAAGCGATGGAATAAAAGATACTTTTTATAAGTGCACGCCTTTACGGCATTGGCTTAGAGGTCGTTTCAAACCAAATGCAGAATTAACCATGAATGGCAGAGTTATTTGAAGAACTTTCCTCAGTGTGGACCTAAAATCACCATTCTAGCTGTCAAAGTGAATGCACCGGAAGTCCTCTGACAATACCACCATCTATCCAAACCACTGAAAATAGCAATAGTAGCCTCTGTGCTCTTGATACTACTGACACTGTTTTCTATGCTTTAAAACTTCAATATTTAAATAAATTATTTTCCTTTTAAGTTATCAGAACACAGTTAAATTCACAGTCTCCTTTGCATATTGTGTTAGCATTGTTTGAATTTCTCTAACTGCTTTGACTTGGCATTATAATTTTATCTGCTTGTTTACAACTTGTAGTGCCTTTAACTTCATTCCCTTTCTCTCAGTTTCCAAAGCAGTTATTATGAGGAAAATGAGAGTGCTATAAAATGTTAAATATATGCAGTATTCTTTCAATTACATTAGTAAAATTCTTGAAATTGTCCAGGGGATATATTGGCAAGTTTCAGATATGTGTACAAATACTGCATTAAGAACTGTGGCTAAATATCAAATGGCAAGATAACAAAATCCAAAAATTGTTTCCCATCCCAATCCATCACTGAATTTTTGAGTGACATAGAATCTACTCACATACTTTGCCTCAGTTTCTGACTTACGATCTGGTTTAATGTAAAGGGCCCATCAGCCTATTTCTTCATGCCTAGCTGTGTAGAGGGAGGAAATGCAGCCTCCTTTGAAGCTTCTGGAAGCTTCAGGACACACGGATGATAGTTCAAATGTAATACTCAGGTCTCCTTTCCAAACTTTAGTCCCAATAGACTCCCTTCTGCAGCGAACAAGAGCAGTGGACACTGACACCTGCCAGCTGAGAATGGGAAGAATTCTGTATTGTGAAACATTGTGAACTCATCAGAGTAATAACAGCATACGTTTTTGTTTAGAGTTTTAAAGAGTGGATTATTTTTATTCCTTCTTTCACTGTGCTTGTGTCTTCGTGCTCATATTTTCTCCAGGTTTTAGTACTAGACAAGAGGAGAGGAAGAAAGCAAACTCCAGATGGTGAAACCTAAAGAGAGCTATTTTCAAGATTATTGTCCACTTTTGTATAAAATCTCAGAATCAAAAAGAAAAAAAAAGTCATCACAGCAAGACTTCTGATCTCAGGCCTGAAATTAGCACTGGATGCAAAGGGATGAGAAGAACACGCTTCCTCTTTAGTGGAAACTGCCTCTAGACTCTGTACTGAAGTTTACCGTCCAGTCTAGTAGTCAAAACTCATAAGATCAGAGCTACAAGGCAGGTGATTTTACTCTCCCTTTGAAGATTGGAGTGATGCCATGTCACAGGGCCTGTGTCACAGCTGTGAGAGGGAGTCAGAGGTCTTTCTCATTAGTAAAGCCCTATTTTACCCAAGAATCCCTGATTTCCATATCCTGTAGTGAGGATGTCTATGCTTAGCTTTTATTCATCATTCATTTAAATCGTGTTTATTTAGTTCATATATTAAGCAATGAGTGTTCTACCAAAATGACTGGATAAACAATAAATATAGATCCCTGCCCTCAACAAGCTTATATTTCAGTAGGAAAAGAAACAACACACACACACACACACACACACACACACACACACAAAGGAGTTTATCACCGCCAAACCAGGATTATATGAGATGCTGAAGGGTATTTCTTAAAAAGAGGAAGAAGAAGAGTAAAGTAAAGATAAAAATTATGAACAACAAAGTGACAACAAATACATATCTATCAACAAGTGTATCTAAAAATCAAGTGAATAAAAAATCTGATGAACAGAATAAACTGGTGAATATAATAGAATCAGGGGCATAGAAAGGGAGTAGACTGACAATTCTCAGGGGGGAAGGGGTGAGGGTGTGCAGGGAGGGACTGAAAGTGGGGGGGATCTAAGGGCAGGGGATAGGGTGGGAAGCAGGTAGAGGGGCGCTATGCAGGGGAAAAAAAGAGGAACAACTCTAATGTAAGCATTAAAGATTTATTTAAAAAACATAAATGGCCGCTGAGACCGGTTTGGCTCAGTGGATAGAGCATTGGCTTGTGGACTGAAAGGTCCCAGGTTTGATTCCAGTTGGGGGCATGTACCTTGCTTGCGGGCACATCTCCACTGTGAGGCATGCAGGTCTCTCTCTCATCGATGTTTCTGACTTTCTATCTCTCTCCCTTCCTCTCTGTAAAAAATCAAGAAAATATATTAAAAAACAAAACAAAACAAAAAAAAACACATATGGCCTTTGAATGGTTCATGGGCTGAGGTGGTCCTCTCTTGCAATCAGGAATGAAAGCCAAGTTCACCCAGGCATAAGCAAAGACTACAGCTCCCATTGCCACTTGCATGACATAATAAAAGAAGTTATTCCAGTTTCACAGATGCTGAGTGGGGCTCAGGTGGATAGAAGGTGAAGGATGGGGTGACATGCAACCTTTGTGTGTGTGTGTGTGTGTGTGTGTGTGTGTGTGTATGTGTGCATGCGCACGCATGTGTTGTTTCTTTCCCTACTGAAATATAAGCTTGTTGAGGGCAGGGATCCATATTTATTGTTTATCCAGTCATTTAGGTAGAACATTCATTGCTTAATATATGAACTAAATAAACATGATTTAATGAATAATGAATAAAAGCTAAACACAGACATGCTCTCTATACGACATGAAAATCAGAGATTCTTGAGTAAAATAGGGCTTTACTAATGAGAAAGACCTCTGAGTCCCTCTCACAGCTTTGACACAGGCCCTTTGACATGGCATCACTCCAATCTTCAAAGGGAGAGTAAAATCACCTGCCTTGTAGCTCAGATCTTATGAATTTTGACTACTAGACCGGAAGGTAAACTTTAGTACAGACTCTAGAGGCAGTTTCCACTAAAGAGGAAGCGTGTTCTTCTCATCCCTTTGCATCTTGTGCTAATTTCAGGCCTGAGATCAGAACTCTTGCTGTGATGTAAAAGGCCTAATACGGAGCATGTGCAGTAAATGCACTCACTATGACCAAATTCAAGCTGCCAGTGTGAGCTCACTGAGAATTCTTGAAGAGACCCACATAGCAGCTCCACAGGCCATTGGAAACGGGCTTCAGCACATCCATGCTATACAGGAGCAGTTAAACTAACAAGTTTAAAAATATTTATTTATGCATTCATTTGTCAAACAATAACCCAGGCCAGTTACATAATTTGAGAGGTCTAGTACAATATAAAAAATCAACAACAAACAAACTGGGGCCTTTGTTCAAAAGTAAGAAATATTAATAAAATCCATCTTTCTGTCTCTATTATAGAATAGTATTGATGACTTTTATACTAATTGTGCTTTCAATGTTCAGCACAATTCCTAGCAGGTAGTCAGGTCTGGGTTTTTACCTAGGACCCCGTAATTTTATTTTATTTTCCTGGAGAGCCTGATGTTAGAAACCAATGCACAACCGGATATAATGCACATAAACAGAAGTTCTTTGGCATCTTCAGTAATTTTTAATAATGTACAAGTATCCTGAGACTGAAAGGTCTGAGGATCACAGTTTTACTAGATAGCACACTAGAGGCCTGGTGCACAAATTCGTGCATAGGTGGAGTCTGGCAGGCCCACCCCGATGAGGGCTGAAGGGGGTCAAGCTGGTGGTGAGGAGGGGATGTAGAAGGTTGGCTGGCTGGCCCCAACCCTAATCACATTGGGGGGCAATTGGGTTGGGGCCAGCTGGGGAAGGGTCTGTGGGCCGGGCCAAAGGTGGGGGAGGGTGCAATCAGGGATACAGCTGGCAGGGAAGTATAAGAGGGAGGGGCTGTTGGGGATTGGCCATCTAGCCCCATCCCCGATGGCCTGGTTGGCTGCCACAGAAGGCTTCCTAGTGACTGGTGGCTCTGGCATTCTGGGAGCTGGCTTTTTTAAAAAATATATATTTTACTGATTTTTTATAGAGAGGAAGGGAGAGAGATAGAGAGTTAGAAACACCGATGAAAGAGAGACATCGATCAGCCTCTTCCTGCACACCCCCTACTGGGGATATGCCCACAACCAAGATACAGGCCCTTGACTGGAATCGAACCTGGGACCTTTCGATGCTCTATCCACTGAGCCAAACCGGTTTCGGCTGGCTTTTTATATAGAGAGATTTTTAAATTGTGACAGAGGCTTCTCCATCACCTACTAATTCTCCAGATTCTCGGAGGTAGCATTTCAGAGTCAGATAGGAAAAATTGTAATTTCCTTTTATTTTAGTATGTAATCCCCAATATATCCCCTTATTTACTCCCTAACACACACATGCACATGCATATATCCGTGCACATGCCCACACATGCATGTTTGCATATTTTTCTTTCTACAAAGACCCTTTCCAGCTGGTAAGTCAGATGAGATTGGGGAAAGCTGGCCCTTTATTAGGCACAAGTTTCTATAGAAAATGACTCTCAGGTGCAAGCTTGGTGGCCTTCATCTTTTCAGCCACCCACACTTGTGCCATTCACATAACGTACCTCCATAGTGAATAGCAGGTCATAAACTTCCTGCAATTTAAACTCGCGGCAAGAACCATTTTGTCAAATCTTTACAATGAGTGTTTAATCATAATTACTTCCTTTGCTGCGCACTATAATGATATTAATCACAGAGTTGTGTGTTTTTTTATTTTTTATTTTATTTTAGAGCTTTGCTTTGAAATTAATTGCGTACGCCGGTGCCATTCCCGATCAAAACCAGGGGGCCCTGCTCGTTTCCATTAAGGTACTTACACCACAGAGACGATGTCAGAACCTCACCAAATCCCCTCTACATACACATCTGTAAAATGTAAAGATCCGGGTGCCCCGCGCACTTTTACAAAAGAGACGAAAATTGGGGGAAATGTACCGTGGTTTGCAATTGCTTTCAATTACCATTAAACCTTGCGGAGAACGATTTGCATAATGTTTCATAAACATGTAGGCAGATTAACCTTTTTTTTTTCGTTAATTTATTCATTAGCCGTAAAAATTCCAAGCACCTCTTCTGAGAAAATAATGTCTAGCTGTTAAATTGGGACATTCTCGCCCAAGTTAGCACTGTGTCAGGGCACACACACAGAAAAAAAAAAAGTGGAGAGGGAAAAACAGAACTTCGCCTGTTAACAGAGTGTTGATTAAATTGCTGGTTTGTGAACAATTAGTGTTATTACTGGAAGATTAGGGGGAGTATGAATTAGAGGTAGGGCATGTTCTTCTGAGGAGCAAAGATACCTGCTACAGCCGCGCTGGAGGGCACAGGACCAGGCCTGCATTCCGCGCGCTGAGCCTGTGCCAGGTCCTCTCGCCTGGTGGCATTAGACACTGCAGGCCCCCAGCTCAGGACTGAGTCAGGGGAGAGGGGCACGCTTTTTGTAAACCTTTTTAGTTTTCTTTCTCAATACGCCTCGGGAATCACAAAAGCAGAAATTAAAAAGCAGCCCTGCACTTGGTTAAGTCCTGAATCAAATCTATACCAAGCATCTATGTATATGTTGGCAGGCGAATGGGAGTAGTCAAGGGTATTTATCAAAACAGAAGAAAACATTGCCCATTTGGCCTAGGAATCTGAATAATTGATTGACCACATAAAATAAATTCAGACGGGACAAGAAGCATAGGGATTGGAGAGTGAGAGTGCCTCTCACGTGAGAGCTGGGGATGGAATTCTGGCCCCCGATAAACAGGGACTACTGATCCCTGGAGGAACGTATATTTAGAATGAAAAAGTCAACCCAGCCGGCATGGCTCAATGGTTGAGTGTCAACCTATGAACCAGGAGATCATAATGTGATTTCTGGTAGGGTACATGCCAGGGTTGCAGGCTTGATTTCTGGCATGCAGGAGGCAGGCAGTCAATGATTCTCTCTCATCATTGATGTTTCTAGCGCTCTCTCCCTCTCCCTTCCTCTCTGGAATCAATAAAAATATATTAAACAACAACAACATCATAGAAAAGGTCAATCCAGTCTCTAATAGTGGACCAAAATAATTAATAATAATAATAATAATAGTAATAATAATACTAAATAAATAAATAAACAATCTGAAGCTTGACTCTCTCTCTCTTGGTTCATGACACCCTTTTCCCCCTTCCTGCTTTCCCCTTGTCTCATGCTATTCTTCCTTCCCTGCCTGCCTCTCTCTCTCCCTTCATGGACATGTATTGCAGGCGCATAATGTGAAAGGTCTGCGTGTTAAGCAGCATTTGCCTGACCTTTCCAATCTCCCATTCTCATAGGAAGCAGGGTAGCCTTTTCATACGTTATTCCCCAGTCAGAGAGCTGTTTAATCGTTATGCAAGCTGCTGTTTGTATTTTGATCCGAGAACATCCTACTTCCTTGTATTGCACTACTGCCAACTCCCTGATGAGAGTGTAGGTTCATGAATGACTGGTTTCATGTTTTATTCAAATCGGTATCTTCGGATGTCTATCACGGTATTTTAATCATCTGTGCTCATATACGCTTGTTAAACTAAATTTTAGAAAAACGAACGTGCTCAAAACATATCTATCTTGTATTTGTTGAAGAAGAAAATAAACTTCAGCAAAAAAAAAAAGTATTGATTTTAAATAAATCTCTCACGATATCCAGCTGAAGTCAAATAATAACAGTACCGGGCTGCCTCAGTAATTTCTTCAGATAATGTCTGCCTTATTTGGGTTATGGCAGCCAATAAAGCGATGCTTCTAAATATATGTTTGCTTCTTGCACAAACACGGATAGTCACTGAAGGTAAAATTGAAGTAGGGCCAGCATAGAAGAAAATTATTCCATAAATTGAAGTGCTTTGAAAAGCAATTGACAGTAAAGTTATTCTGAAATGTGAAGGTAAAGGAAGACACAAAGTTGAGCAATTTTTTACCAGTATGTTTTGTGAGGCAATCCACTCAGAGAGAGACTGAGTACACTCTAGGTTACATACAAAACATACTTTCATGTACCTTAGATATTTATGTCTCTTAAGGTTACCTATAAGCTAACTTGTATAAGCTTTAAAGCTTATCCTCAGTAGAGTTCTGCAAGTTAGTTTTATAGGACAAGAAGTGCATTTACCCCCAAACAGTGCCAGCTCACGAATTCCTACAGTGGTTGTGTTTTAAGGATTGCACAATTGTGTTTTCTGAATAATAGCTAACACTCTGATTTCACTTGGAGTATATATACACTGGTACCTTGAGATATGAGTTTAATTCGTTCTGTAACCTTGAGGCGTGGGAAACTATGAGACGCTTGAGTCTCGGTAAACTGGTGGGTCGTGTGCAGCCTTCCGATCTGAGAGATTACTCGTATCTCAAATGTTGCTCATATTTCAAAGCAAAAATCGCTCACTCATATCTCAAAAATCTCGTATGTTAGGGCACTCGTATCTCGAGGTACCACTGGATATATGTATATATATGTAATATTTATGCATAACACATATAAGTATTTTATGTTAAATGTATGTGTGTATTATGATATTGGCCAGAGGAAGCTAAGGAGGATCATCATGAATTAGAAGGGGGCTGGCTGGCAACCTCAAAGGAGATCCACTCATCCTGGAGATGGGACCATCAAACCCAGAACACGCACACAGAATGCACGCCAACTAGGATGTGCTTGTACACTGTGAACACAAGATCTGGCCCTTCACAGAAACTGGCATCATCTGTGAGGTGGCTCTTTAGGTAGACTAAATTCACCAGCTGTCCTGAAGAAAAAAGAAGAGATTAAAAATGGCACTGGGAGGGGTATTCAGAAAGCCTAGGTACCTATGTGTTCCCCACTTTTTAAAAATGTAATGTCATCTTCCGCGTCTTGACCATGAACTCCCTGACACAATTTTCTCTTAGCCATACCTGTGTAAAATCAAAACACATGCCTGGTAATTAATCAATCCTGGATTATGTTGTCAAGCTAGAGCCAATATCAGCTTTAAAAAATCCTGATTAATAAATATTGGCTATCTGCTCATTAATATTCTTATATTTTGCATATAATAATATCTTTATTTTACAGATGAGGAAACTAAAGCACAGGGAAATTAGGTAAATTGAGCAAGATCACAAAACTAATTAAACAGCCCAGACAGGAGTTTTGCTCAAAATCCCACCACTATAAATCATCATAAAATATACTCTCTCTCACTCTGCCTCAGTTTCCTCATCACTGAAATAATGATATGAATATTAACAACCTCATAAAATTGTTATAGGATTAAATGGATTCATCTTTTTAAAGTGTTTAGAAGAGTTCCTGGCACCAAATAAAAAGTTAACAAAAACCTTATGCAATGTCCTGTCTGATCTCATGGAAAGAACTTGCCAATTAAAGTGACTGCTTCAATAACCTGAGTTATGCCAGTTTGGTAGGTGGATCCTATTAAATACTAGAGTCCCGAAGCACAAAGATTCATGCAAGAATGGGTCTTCCTTACCCTGGCTGCTGGTACTGCCTTCTCTCTGGCCCAGAGCCACCTTTCTACCTTCCCAAGCTGCCCAGAGGCCCAGAGTGGCTGAAGGCAGTATGGAACTCCTGTGTCATCGCTAGGGTGTGCCATCCCACCCCCAGTGGCTCTGTGTCTTCGAATGTAAATTAACCTGCCATTTTTGTTTGGGTTAATTTGCATACCCACTTCTGATTGGCTGGTGGGCATCATGAAGTCATGGTCAATTTGCATCTCTTTCTTTCATTAGTATAGATGCTCTCTGAATAACAGAACACTGTGCTCAGAAATCTGAGAATCTCACTACTGTTTCTCAGGTTTTCCTCAAAAGGTGCTGTGAGCCATGCCAATTCAAGTGGTATTGTTTGGTTACACACTAGGCTATCTTGAGAAATATATATCTCATCAATAATGGGCTAAATGAAAGAGACTTACAGTTGATTTATCAGTCAGAAGCACCACTAGAATATCTGTAATTGAAAGGAAGCACACCACATAAAACTACCTGTCTGAGAACAACCACAATCTCTTTACAAACCTACTGTAAGCATCCCATTAGCATATAACCTTTAGGCTACATTTGAAGAAATTAGACAAGTCTTAAGGATAAAAGAGTAATTTACTTTTTAGAACAAGTATTACAAAGTGGTGACATTTAAGGGTATAAATGCTTTTTAGATCAAAGACAATTTCATGTCTTAAAGCTATACAGTAAAAGTTGGGATAGTGCATTTAAAATAGTTAAATTGTGGCATCAGAAGTTTAGCAAAGACTCTCTTAAGCCAAAGATGTTCTGAAAAAGATGAGGAAAACAAACAAAAATTAGGAAAACCTTAAACACTCGCCTTAAATGTTATACAGTGGGATTAATAGATAGATGATAGATTGGATGATAGATAGATGATAGATAGATAGACTAGTTACTAACACACTAACTCTCATACAAATACAACAATTTTATTGATATTTTGAGTAAAAATAAAGAAAATACATAACTTCCACTGAGTAGCTTTAGATTTGTTTTTGCATTAATGAAGGAAAGCACTTCAACATTTATTCTGCTCCTGATTTGAAATTAGGATACTGAACACTTTATTACTTGACTAGAAAAAGAGTTTCTAAATCTTAGTTGTAGTGCTGGTTCTGAGATTTCAGAATAACTATAAGCATCAAATTAAAAATTGATTTGCCTTATTTTTTGCATTTTTGGAGATTAGATATATTTAAGTCAACTCTAAGCCCTAACATGTTGTTTCAAGTAGAAATAACAAAGATATTTTCAACTACTTATGATTAAAAATAAATTGTAAATTGTGTGCACTGAAAAGACTTAATAGGATAGAGTCAAGTTTGAACAGACACTTAAAGTAGATTGATTGTTTTTCTCCAACTTCCCATCACCAAGAAGGGGTGTTTTTTTGTTTTGTTTTGTTTTGTTTGTTATTAGAGGCCCAGTGCATGAATTTATGCACTGGTAGGGTCCAGCTGGCCCACCCTGAGGGGAGCTAATTGAGAGCTAATTGGCCAGAGTGAGGGTCCAGAGCAGTTTGCCAGCTGGCCCCAAACTTGATTGGGGGAGGTGCCTGCTGGAGTGTGGGGTTAGGGTCAGGGTTAAGTGTGTGGGGCCATGGGCATAATGGTTGTTTTGCTGTTCAGTCAATTTGCATCTTACCGTTTTATTATATAGGATAATGGATAAACCATTTCTGCTGTTTTCCCTCCCCCTCTACGTATAGCAAAACTCTGTCATAATCTCCAACTCATCACCTCAAACACTCTCAATAATATTCAATTACATTTTCATCCCCATATTTTTGCCTAAATTCACTTGCATCAAAGTAATTAATGCCATCCAAATATTTAATTTCTATAGTCAGTCCCTAGTTCTCATCTTAATCTATCAGCAGTATTTAACATAGTTTATTATCTACTTCTTTCTAAAATGTTTTCTCAACTCACCTTCTGGAATATCCTCCAATCCTGGTTTTCTTCTGACCTCTCCCCTTTTCATTCTTTTGCTAGATGCCATAATTTATTGATGTGTAGATGCTGAATTGACTCAGAACTCTGTCCTCAGAACTTAGCTCTTTTGTACTCACTTTCTGGGTCATTTCATAGGTCCCATGCCTTTGAATACCATCAATGTCCTGCTGACTACTGAAGATCTATCTTTGAACATTACCTTTCCTTTGAACACTGGTTCATATGACAGATCCATTTGAATATCCAGTTGTCCCCTCTAACTCACCAATCCTGCACACAACTTTTGATTTCCTTTTCCAACTCGGTACTCCCATCTGTATTGCCTATCTCAACAAACAGCGCTTCTATTTACTCAGCTGCAAAGACCCAGAACCTTGGGGTCATCCTTGACTCACTCCATTCTTTCATACCCTTGTTCAACACATAGCAAATCCTGTTGGTCAAAACTCCAAAATATACATTATATATGGACTCTTTTATTACCACCTCCTCGGCAACAATCCTAATTTAAGCCATAGTGGTCTCTCAAGTGTCTGTTCCCATAGCCTCCTAACTGGTCCCCCTGATTCGGCATTTGCCCTCTTTAGTCTGTTCTCCACACTACAGTAGACTGATCGTGTTGCCTGCCTGCTTTCAGCCATTCAATTGTTTCTCATTACCCTTAGCATGTCTCCTTATTTGAAAAGAAAATTTGGCTCAAGGAATACGCCTGTTACAGATATAGCTCAGTCCCCCAACGTAAGGATACAGCAGGATGAATTTGACCTTTGTATTCTCACACATTATCGCTTTTCTATTCCTTATTGTACTCAGCAGCTGTTCATCCTTTCACTATCCCTTCCTTTACTTTGCATCTGAGGTTCTTCCTTCCAGTTTTTCCTTGGGATTCTCTAAAGATTACTTCCACAGACACTGAAGATTATTTGTTTTATATGCACCATCTGTAAACTCCCAGGATAGCAAAACAGGGAGGAAAGTGCAGTAAGAAAGAATGTCAATCATCATCAAAATAACATTGCTAAACTCCTAAAGATGAAGGTCAATGCTACAGCGTTCCCATGTTAATAAGAAATAATAATTGCTACATGTTTGTGTAGTTGGAAGAGTTGTTTAGGAATCTCAGCATTGCTAGTGAGTAGAATAGTGTACGTTTGGATATTAAAGTGAAATGCTCTACAACTTGGCAACTACAGACCTTGGACAATAGTTCACCCTTTCTTTAAATATGTGGTGGAGTAGAAAAACAATATCTCATAAATGGTGAATAAATACTGGCCACATTGTGTGATTCAATGCTTAATACACAATTATCTTAAGATTCTGGGTTACTCGTTAACCATAATGTACATAGAACTATTAAAAATGATTATCTCTTGCACAGTAATTTTTTTTCCAAACATGTATGTCAGCACAACATTTTCATAAGCTGAGGCATTGGATCACATTTAAGTCCTTACACCTCTTTATTTCATTATATTCTTTAGCCCCAAGTAGAGAGATCAGTTCAAGTTTTTGTACATCATAATCCTCTAGCCTTTTCTTTTAAAAGAAGACAGTGAACTATTTTATAGTCCATTTATTATGTATTTAGCAACTTGCTGAGAAACAAAGTGGATTATTTTAACTGTCACAGCAATAAAAGAGAAGATGGTGGGCGCCATTTCCCAGCGAAGAAACTGAGTCCTATGGAGAATAATGGACTTACCGAAGTCCGACATTATTGCTGAGGCAGAGAAGGTCATGGAAAGTCACGGCCGCCCAAGGTCTGCTCCAGGCAGTCTTCCTACAAGAGGGAAGAAACATCATCCCATAATTTCAAAGGTCTTTGGCTCTGGTGGACACCATCTTACAATCGGGGTTCAAAGAGATTTGATTCACTTTTATATTAACTTACATGACTTGGGTGATAAAATATTAAACATGATTTCTTCTTTCACACCAAACCATTAACCACATCAATTGAATTCCAGAGTAAGTATCCCAGAAAGAGAAATGAAAAACTCTTTTTTCCCCCACAGAACAGACTATTATTTCATCTCTGCAAAATCCACGATTACATTCTTTTAAAAATAAATTCAATGTACAAATACCTAGTTTTGAAAAGTTTATTGAATGGCCTCATTTGACAATGATTCACTGCAGAGGTGTGTGTGTGTGTGTGTGTGTGTGTAAGTGATGTTCCTCGGAAGCTTTTAGACTATTTCTATTAAGCTCTTAACTATTCTATTGAGAAATTGCAATTAACACAAAATGTTGACAACATATCATTGCTTAAAAAGAACATGCCACATAATGGCAATTAATTTCTTAAAGCTTAATGCCAAAATTTTATTCTAACAAATATCTATCTATCTATCTATCTATTTATCTATCAATCTATGTATCTATATATTAATTTTTTGCATAATAAATATAAAACACATTGTACTCATTGGACGATGTCTATTGGCCAATGAGTACAATGTGATCGATGCTCATTATTACATGGTAGAAATTCCCCTTACTACCACAACTTGCCTCATTTTAACTGATGATCATTAGAAGAACTTTAATCTGCCCCTGGGAACAGGGTTCATTCATTATCTTTTTAGGTTTGCTCAAGGGCCCGGAAACAGGGGGATGTCCTAGATGACCTTTCGAGATCCCTTCCAGTCCTCTGACTCGGAAATAAATTAAAGTTTTATGGCCACATTATGCACAGCATCAGTGGATCTGGGAGACAATGAGGATGGAGTCTCTGCGCAGCCTCTCCCTCCCAGTATTTATGCTCCCTGTTCATTTCATGCATAACTAATTTCATATAGCAATTGATGATGGCATCTTCGTAATGACACCACAGGCATCACAAAACAATTGCAATCACGGCTGCAATTCATTGTAACTACCGCTAACTGCCAGCATCGCCGCTGAAATACCTCCCTGGCCCATCTCAGAGTAAAGGATGAGAAGCACAAAATACAGCTTGGAAATGGTCACCTTCACTGACTAGCTTTCGGTCCTCAATAGTCCGGGTTCCTCCTTTTACTGCATGTTCAAGGACATAATGATTTATCGAGACAGGGAAGTATTCAAGTTACCCCTTCTTCCCCAAACCAAAAAGGCACATTCCTTATTTATACCACTCTACCCATGCCATCCTGTTTGCTTCCATCTTTTTTTTAAGATTTGCCAATGCTTGTGCATAATGGGATCATAAGTAAAAGGATACACATATTTCTGTCATGTGTTGCTTTGAGCCAAGAAAAACAAAGGCAAGGATGAGGAGTGATTATCGAGGCATGAGAAGGTAACAAAAGCAGTGCTTCTTTCTTCCTGGGATTTAAACACAGTATCTACCAGGCATACCTTAAAAGTTTATTGGGACTAATATTAAATAGTGAATATTTTTTAAATCTCACAAAGTATGTTCAGGTTTTTATTTTATTTAATACTTCTAGCTATCCAGTAATAGCAATGAAGCCAATATTTATTATTTCAAACTCATAAATAAGGAATCAGTGGCCCAAAGATCTAAGTTACATTTCTTTTTTTTAAAATATATTTTATTGATTTTTTTACAGAGAGAAAGGGAGAGAGATAGAAAGTCAGAAACATCGATGAGAGAGAGACATGGATCAGCCGCCTCCTGCACGCCCCACACTGGAGATGTGCCCACAAGCAAGGTACATGCCCCAACTGGAATCGAACCTGGGACCTTTCAGTCTGCAGGCCGACACTCTATCCACTGAGCCAACCCTGTCTCTGCCTAAGTTACATTTCTATTGTCATTAGACTAATTCCCTGTTACTAGGAAATTGATGAACATCCCTTATATAGTTTATAACAGTCCAGAAGCCAAAACTCCCTCAGTCTGGAACCAAGCTTGAACCAGACCATGGTTCCTGGGACACTGAACCTTGTCCTTCTGTCCTTCCGGTGAGAGAGCTGTTACCACAGACTCAGCTGTCCTTCGCCGCTTCTGTGATTGTACAAAGAAGTACATTATAAGAGTAAAGAGTGCCCATTCTTTGAGATTCTCTCTTCCTTTTTATCAGCTAATGGTAAAGGCACTAGAGTTTGTGGAGCCATCATTTCAGCGCTTTGAATAGCTCCAAGGACAAGGAGTAACTGCTCTAGCTGTTTATTTATTTATTTTTATTTTTGAAATACATCTTATTGATTTTTTACAGAGAGGAAAGGAGAGGGATGGAGAGTTAGAAACATCGATGAGAGAGAGAGACATAGATCAGCCGCCTCCTGCACGCCCCACTGTGGAGATGTGCCCACAATCAAGGTACATGCCCCCAACCGGAATCTAACCCCAGACCCTTCAGTCCCCAGGCCGACGCTCTATCCACTGAGCCAACCCTGTCTCTGCCTAAGTTACATTTCTATTGTCATTAGACTAATTCCCCGTTACTAGGAAATTGCTGAACATCCCTTATATAGTTTATAACAGTCCAGAAGCCCAAACTCTGTCAGCCCAGAACCAAGCTTGAACTGGACCAGGGTTCCTGGGACACTGAACCTGGTCCTTCTGTCCTTCCGGGTGAGAGAGCTGTTACCACAGACTCAGCTGTCCTTCGCCGCTTCTGTGATTGTACAAAGAAGTACATTATAAGAGTAAAGAGTGCTCATTCTTTGAGATTCTATCTTCTTTTTTTATCAGCTAACAATAAAGGCACTAGAGTTTGTGGAGCCATCATTTCAGCGCTTTGAATAGCTCCAAGGACAAGGAGTAACTGCTCTAGCTGTTTATTTATTTATTTTTATTTTTAAAATATATTTTATTGATTTTTTTTTTTACAGAGAGGAGAGGAGAGGGATAGAGAGTTAGAAATATCGATGAGAGAGAGACATGGACCAGCCACCCCCTATACGCCCTTACTGGGGATGTGCCCACAAACAAGATATGTGCCCTTGACCAGAATCGAACCTGGGACCTTCCAGTCTGCAGGCTGATGCTCTATCCAATGAGCCAAACCGGTTTCTGCATCTCTAGCTGTTTAATTGTGAAACACTGGGTGGCGGTGGGGGAGAGGGGTTTTTGAGGTGAGACAGGTATAGTTTATCTCACTTAGTCAATGCTTTACTAGTCACTACGAAAGAACAGACCTGTGGACCGCATCACACGTTACTAATATCACTACCTTTCAAACTGTACCTATTCACATTTGATTTAATGTGGCTACATTTCAGGTAATTCATGTGTGAGTCTGTGACTGGACTTCGTTAAATCTCTCCAATCATAAAATGATGTGTTTTACTCTAAAAATAGCAACATTTATCATTTATGGATAATTATGTCTGAAGGTTGTTTCACAGTCATTTGTCTAGTTGTCTCAATGGTTACTTTTTACTTTTCTGTCTTCCAGATAGACCAAATCCATATTTTAAAAAAAAATTATACATGTATCTCTTTACTAACTTCAAATGTGTCAGCGTATCTGTTGTGTGATAAATAATGATGACTTTGTAGATTGATGAATACATGTATCTGTTAACATGTTCACAGGAACAATGCAAGTGTCTTGGGCTTACTTAAAGAATTTATACCGTGTGAGTAATGGGCCACCAGCAACTTAGTTCTGACCACTTCTTAGTGAGTTGTCAGCAAAAAATAAGGGCCCAACAAAATCAGGGACCAACAATATTTTGGGCCCAACAAAATAAGACTCAATAAAGGAAAGAAGAGAATTATGGTTTTAGGGATAAAAGCTAGAGAATTCAGACCCACTTTATTTCTTAAAAAAAACCACAGGAGTGATATGGGGAAGCAGAGGTTACATAAAAAAGGAAACAGACTAAGTGCATTAGAACATTACAGAAAGCAGAGGAATTAATGAGCTTCGAAGTCCCCAAGAAAAGTAAAGTTTGGGACTGTGGCCTGTATTCAAGATGCAAAAGCAAATAGAAAGGTATTTCCCTCACTACTAAAAATAGCCAAATTAATAATAAGTAAAAATCAAGTGAATAAAAAAATCCGATGAATAGAATAAACTGGTGAATAGAATAGAATTAGGGGCATAGAAAGGGAGTGACTGACAATTCTCGAGGGAAAGGGGGTGTGAGGGGAGCCGGAAGAGATTGGACAAAAATCTTACACCTATGGATGAGGACAGTGGCAGGGGTTAAGAGGATGGGGTGGGGGAGTGAGGAATCAGGTGGAGGGGAGCTATGGGGGGGAAGAGGAACATCTGTAATAAACTGAGCAATAAAGATTTCTTAAAAAAATAAAGCCAAGACTGGTTTGGCTCAGTGAATAAAGCATCGGCCTGTGGACTGAAGGGTCCAGGTTCAATTCCAGTCAAGGGCATGTATCTTGGTTGCGGGCACATCCCCACTATGGGGCATGCAGGAGGTGGCTGATCGATGTCTCTCTCATCGATGTTTCTAACTCTCTATCCCTTTCTCTTCCTCTGTAAAAAATCAATAAAATGTATTTAAAAAAATAAAAAATAAATAAAATAAAAATAAAAAAACCTGTAAAAATAATAATAAGCAAAAGTTTGAAAGAAGTGAATGAATAAACATTGAAGGAGGGTAATTTCAATGTGAGTTTATACATATTAAGTTATTAATAATATTAATTTCATTATTATGCTTCATACAAAATTTGTTAGATCCTATGTCTTTGTAGTTTCAATGAAATTATTTTACATACATATTAGGTGTTACTCATAATAAATAACAATAACACTGTCAGAGAAGAAATCTTGCTTGATTCCTATTCTAAACAAATATTGTCTTTTTGAAAATATACAACTTAGAGTTCACTCGTCATTCATTTCAAATCATGCTTTGAATTTAATAACCATCCTTCAATATTCAACCTGAAAATCTTATGATTGTGAAAAAAAAGAATAAATAAACCCACATTGTCTGGACTTGGATATAAAACACATTTTAGCTGAGGTAGGATTACTTTAATTATTAAATCCCCCCTTCACTTTATATAAACCATCAAGTTTCAGCAATAATCCTTTGGAAAAAGTATACTGAGTAGTTCTTATTAGAAATAGAAATAAAATTTCAGCACGAACATTTCAGACTTTTCCTGACATTTTAATTTCCAGAAGGGATAAAACACAGCTGCCAATCCATTCACTCGGAGGAAATGAATCCATGCATTTTTGCTTCATTTTTAAGCAAATACCCAACTTTTGTTTCCATGGATCCACCTGATGCTTTTTCCTTCCCATTGTCATGTTTGGCCTCTGGATGAAGTTTAGGGGGCAGCGCCTTTCAAGAGGTGAAGGCAGAGTTGTCTGTCAAGTTCATTACAACATTCCCTGAGAACTTTATTACAATGACTCCACTCACTTTGGGGAAGCCAGTTTTCTCCCTTGTTCTCATGATAGGGGCTACATTACAGAGCTTCTTAAACATACAAAGGAACACAGGCCGAGACCGGTTTGGCTCAGTGGATAGAGCGTCAGCTTGTGGACTGAAAGGTCCCAGGTTCGATTCCGGTTGGGGGCATGTACCTTGCTTGTGGGCACATCTCCACTGTGGGGCGTGCAGGAGGCAGCTGATCGATGTCTCTCTCTCATCAATGTTTCTGACTTTCTATCTCTCTCCCTTCCTCTCTGTAAAAAAATCAATAAAACATATTTAAAAAAAAAAAAGGAGCAGAGATTCTAGGAGGGCGGATGCTGCCGGAGATGAATTTTTGAAGAAGTTCATTTAAATGTGCATAATGGTAAAAT
>PVJN01007699.1:0-68456 GCA_004026805.1 Lasiurus borealis
ACCATGTGAAGGGCCCCGTGGCATTAAGGCAGCCCTGCAGCTCCCAGCCAGGAGCCTGTCACCTCTGTTCCCCACCCCTGTCCTCAAACAGAGCTTCCTGTCTGCTGGCTCTTAGCAGTGATGTCTTAAGCTCAAATGAGTCCACCTTTTGTGTCTGTCTGGTCTCAGTACCTTGTCTAAGATTCAGGGGTGTGGGGCATGGGCTCTGCTTAGAGATGTGCTGAGGTGATGCACCAGCTGCAGCCTCAAGGGTGAAGCCCAGGCCCTTTTTCAAGGGTCTGTGTCACTTGCCTTCAGGCAGACTGCCCAGACAAATCTTTGCTGGAAGGACTGCTAGAAACAGGATAGGGAGCGGCAAAGGGGAAAGCAGCGCACAGTCAAGGAAGAAGACAGACAGATTAGAACACAAGTCAGATTATAATGCAGCCTTGAGAGAGATGGCTGAGGTATCTTCCCAGGAGATCAGAGAGGGCTTTCAGAGAAAGAAGAAGTGGCATTTGACTTGATCTAATCTCACCTGGCCTGTTCGTACTCATAAGACTCACAGTCACAAAGAACCAGGGGATAGTAATTCAATACATATTTCGTTAAATACAAAAGATACTCTGGTGCGTATAAAGGACTCTCATTTCCATGCCCTGGAAAGACAATGTCGAGGGGAAACAGAGAATAAAGAGGATGTAGACAAAGAAAGATAAGCATTTTGTTTGTGTATAATCAAAAGAAGTCTCACCAAATGCTATTAAAAATATTAAGCTAACATCAATCCACTTTTGAAAATTATAAGGAGCTTTCACTACATGAGAGATGTTTGAAATAGGCAAAGTTACTGGAACACCGCTTAGTATGTCTTAGGTTGTGTTCCCTGCAAAAGCAGACTCAAGACAGGCATTTGGGTTCAGGTAGTTTAACTGAGAGTGATCTCAGGAAGCACAGGACAGGTCAACCAACTTTGGTGCTACCAGAGAAAGCTCCAGAGAGAAGAGAGAGATGCAAGAGCTTAAGGTTAGAACTGTCCCCTGGGTCGAACTTGGATGGGCTGAGGGGATCCAGAGGGTCTGCTATAATCTCATAATCAGTACAAGACACTCTACACAAATGACTGCTTACACAATTTTTAACCTCTAGTTTGGTTGTCACAAAGCATTTCCTGGTGGTATTAACGTGTCAAGGTTAAAAGTTCTCCCTGGGGAGTTTCTGAGTGTTAGAGGTATAATTTTGAATATCTTTGAATTACCTAATAAAAACAGACCAACTAGAGAAACCAAGATGGCTGCATAGGTAAACACCTGAACTTGCTGCCTCGCACAACCATTTCAAAACTACAACTAAAAGACAAAACAGGTATCATCCAAAACCACAGGAAGACTGGCTGAGTGGAAATTATGTAACTAGAAGGAAAGAGAAAAGCACACTGAGACTCAGTGGGGGTGCGGTGGTGCAGAAGTGGAGTGCAGAGGTACGGAGGCACACACGCAAAAGGGTTGGCAACTGAGTACGCTGTTGTCTTTTTCAATAGCATTTGGTGAGACTTATTTTGATTATACACAAACAAAATGCTTGTCCTTTGTCTACATCCTCTTTATTCTCTCAAAAGGCCCTGGTTGAGTAGCTGTTTCCCCTAGTGCCCGACTGCTCTGCACTCCAGTCCTAGGCGAGACTCTGGGGACCCAGACTCATATGGAGAGAAACTGGACTGTCTGGCATCAGGCAGAACTCAAGGGCAGCTTTCTCTCAGCAATCATTGTTCCTGCATGGTGCCATGGGACACTGACACGGGACCTCTTCCAGGCAGGGTTGACTGTCAGCCATTGCTGTTTGCTCAACCCTGGTGATTCCTTGATACTCAGCCCCACCCAATTTACAACCTCACCCAAACTGTGTGCAGAGGCTTTTGCATATGAATGCCTTGGCCATTTGCAATCTGAAACCTAACACACTGCAGCTGGGTCAAGGAGCCAGAGAGCCTCCAAAAGAAGACCCAAGCTTGACAGCACCTTGCAATGCTTCACAGCTGGGCCTCATCTGGGCATCTCCAAACCCAAACAAAGAAAAGGAATCTGCAGATCTCTCCACAGCTCCTGCTGGGTGGCTTCTCTCCTTGGAAACCAAGAGTCAGTGTATCCAGTGATCAAAGAGAGACCATCCAGACTACAACTCTTCAGATCCATAAGAGACATACTCAGAGGGCAGACGCAGTGAGCGCCAAAGCCCCACTGAAGCAAGTCTTGCCTCATAAGGTGTCTCCAGCACAGAAGTTCTCCCATCATAGACACAACTGATCCTCACAGCCAACTGACCTCGAGGTCAATTTCTCCCAGTGATACCAACAACAATTAAGTACAACAAAACTGTGAACACAGCCCACAAAGGGGTGTACTAAGAGTGTCCACCTCAGGTAATTAGGGAGGCTGAGCCACTAGACCCTATAGGATACCTAGCACACAAAACCATGCTATCAACACAGGAAAGCAGCCAAATGTAGAGACAAAGAAACAGGTCACAAATTAAAGAAATGGAGGAAAGAAAACTATTGGATATAAAGTTGAAAACCGTGGTTATAAGGTTTTTCAAGAATTTCCTAGAAAAGGCTGATAAATTTAGTGAGACCCTTGGGGATATGAAAAAAGACCAACTAGAAATTAAGCATACACTGACTGAAATAAAAATATTATACAGAAACCTAACAGCAGACCAGAGGAACGCAAGAATCAAGTAAAAAATTTGAAATACAAAAAAGCAGAAAACACTCAACTGGAAAAAGAAAAAGAAAAAAAGAATCCAAAAATGTGAAGATATAGTGTAAGGAGCCTCTGAAACAACTTCAAGCATACCAGTATCAGAATTATGGGGGTTCCAGAAGGAGAGAGAGAGCAAGATATTGAAAACCTATTTGAAGAAATAATGACTGAAAATAGACTTACAAGTCGAGAAAGTGCACAGAACCCCAAACAAAAGGAATCCAAAGAAAACCACACCAAGACACATCATAATTAAAATACCAAGAGCAACTCCCATGGACATCAAGTTAATGTTGAGACAGGAATCCAAGATGGCAGCATAGGTAAATACCTATACTGCTGCCTCGCACAACAATTTCAAAACTACAACTAAAAGACAGAATGGACATCATCCAGAACCACAGGAAAGCTGGCTGAGTGGAAATTCTACAACTGGGGCTCACAGAGACCCAGAGGAGCTGCAAAAAGCTGAGGTACAGAGACTCACACATGGAGAGAGCGGGTGCCAGAGAACCTGGCTGGCTGTCTCTGGCAGGAGGGAAATGGAGACTCTCAACGGCATTGAACCCCTTATCCTATGACACTAAACCCCAGATCCAGCCGAAACTCATACGGGGGGAGTTTGGACTGTGAAAAGGGAGAAGTGCAAGGAAATTTAGGGGAGTTGCAAAAGATCAGAAGTCTAGTGGCCCACATGGCACTGTGCACAGAGAACCAACTGCTGATTGTGCTGCTTTCTTTCACAAGCGGGCAGGAGACAGACCCTCCCAACTGTGCCACTTCTAACTCCACTACACCCCAGTTTTGGGTGAAACCCTGGGGACCCAGACTCACATGGTCCCGAAGTGCAGAGGAGCTGGAGGGGCAGCAGTCTAGAGGCACTGTGAGAGAGCACGTGATGTGCACGTGACCCCTCCAGCGATTACCCAGTCACATGAGACTCAGGGGCCATGGAGTGTAGGACCGACTGGAAGGCAAGCTCCTCCATTAAGCCCTGAGACTCCACCCATCCCAAGCTCAACAGAAAGGCTTTTGCAGTTTTGCAACTTTTGTATCATAAGGATGAATCCAATACAGAAGTTCTCCTGGCATAGTGAAAATGCCGAGACAAGGGAAGGAATCACAAACAAAAGAAATGGAGGAAAACAAATGACTAGATATAGAGTTCAAAACCAGTTATAAGGTTTTTCAAGAATATCCTAGAAAAGTTGGATAAAATTAGTGAGACCCAAGAGGAGATGAAAAAGAACCAACTGGAGATGAAAAAGAACCAATTAGAGATGGAAAAGGACCAACTAGAGATGGAAAAGGACCAACTAGAGATGGAAAAGGCCCAACTAGAAATTAAACATACACTGACTGAAATAAAAAATATTATACAGAGAGCTAACAGCAGACTAGGGGAAGGCAAGAATCAAGTTAAAAATTTGAAATATAAAGAATCAGAAAACACTCAACTGGAAAAACAAGAAGAGAAAAGAATCCAAAAATGTGAAGATAATGTAAGGAGCCTCTGGGACAGTTTCAAGCGTACCAACATCAGAATTATGGGAGTGCCAGAAGAGAGAGAGAAAGATACTGAAAACCTATTTAAAGAAATAATGACTGAAAACTTCCCACATCTGGTAAAAGAAATAGACTTACAAGTCCAAGAAGCACACAGAACCCCAAATAAAAGGAATCCAAAGAGGACTACACCAAGACACATCATAATTAAAATACCAAGAGCAAAAGACAAAGACAGAATATTAAAAGCAGCAAAAGAAAAACAGTTAATTACCTAGCTGATTTCTCAACAGAAACTATGCAAGGCAGATGAGAGTGGCAAAACATATTCAAAGTGATGAGCAGCAAGAACCTACAACCAAGATTACTCTAGCTAGCAAAGCTATCATTCAGAATTGAAGGGCAGATAAAGATCTTCACAGATAACAAAAAACTAAAGGAGTTCATTAACACCAAACCAGTATTATATGAAATGCTGAAAGGTACTCTTTAAAAAGAGGAAGAAGAAGAAAAAGGTAAAGATAAAAATTATGAACAAGCCGAGACCTGTTTGGCTCAGTGGATAGAGCGTCGGCCTGGGGACTGAAAGGTCCCATGGTCAATTCCGGTCAAGGGCATGTACATTGGTTGCGGGCACATCCCCAGTAGGGGGCGTGCAGGAGGCGGCTGATTGATGTCTCTCTCTCATCGATGTTTCTGGCTTTCTATCCCTTTCCCTTCCTCTCTGTGAAAAAAATCAATAAAGTATATATTAAAAAAATTATGAACAATAAATACATATCTATCAACAAGTGAATCTAAAAAGCAAGTGAATTAAAAATCTGATGAACAGAATAAACTGGTGAATATAATAGCATCAACTGGTGAATAAACAGGTGAATATAATAGAAAGGGAGTGGACTGACAATTCTCAGGGGGAAAGGGGTGATTGCAGTGCAGGGAGAGTAGACAAAAATCGTACACCTATGGATGAGGATAATGGAGGGGGAGGTAAGGATAGAGGGAGGGGTGAGAGCATGGTGGAGGGGAGCTATGGGGGGGGGAGAGGAACAATTGTAATAATCTGAACAATAAAGATTTATTAAATTAAAAAAAAGAAGTAGTAGGGAGGAACTGGCCAGGCAGGGGAAGAGCTGGATCATCCTTTTGCCTCCATTTTGAACCAGAGATTGGCAATGCTTCAGAGAAACAAGGACTATGCACACCTCCCCATTCCTCCTATCTGGGAAGCATTCGCCGTGATGGCTGCTCATGAGAAGCGGGGACATCTGTGGGCTCTGAGGCTCAAATGGGTTCATGCTGAAACCCTCAGGACAAGACAATGCAGGCTGGTGCTCCTGTGTGCAGCCTTCTGCTGTGTGTGCTTCCCATCCAGGCTCCCAATTCCAGCCCCCACAGCCCCCAAGAACACAGTGTTCAGGTGCACCTATGTACCAACATGAGGCACCACCTTTCTCCTTAGAGATTCAAACGCAGGGCACGTCTGGAAGGTAACATCATTTAAGGTGACTTAGATGAATACGGTTTACACAAATGGCTGAGAATCATTTGCTGCCCATCCTGGTTTCTATCTGTTTAACACCTGGAATAGTAGAGATCAAAAGGTTAGGGATCCATTAGAGCTCTGAGGGTGATGCCTCTGTTTTTCATTTAGCAAACATTTGCTGAGCCATCTTGAGCAAGGAGAGCCCTTCTCCCACCCCACACCTCTAGGGCCCACGGGGGCAGGGAGGAGCAGGTGAGGTGGTCATGGCCAGGAGGCAGTTTTGTCACTGGCATTCATTTGCCAGTCTCTTCTGAGACCACCAGGCTGCCCAGCCCTCCCACACACCTCCAGCCCCCTTCCCAAGGGACAGCTACAAAATCTCCAGGGCCTCCAGTGCCTTGCATTCGGATATCTGTCACTTGCTGTGGATGCTTCCTTCACCATCATCCTTCATGTCAGGCAAAGAATGAGCAAGACACGCTAACCCCCCCTCACTCCCCCCAACACACATACACAGCTTATGGCAGCCCGGCCAGCACACACAGAAATGTCTGCACCTCGAATTTACAAAAGTGGATCGAGGTCCCTGTGTTTAAAAAAAGAGGAAGAAAAATGGACTACATCATATTTATCTCAGGCAATCCTCTTCACCACCAGTTTAAGCACAGTAAGCCCATTTTGGGAGTATGCTCGGAAGCATAAACTTTATTTCACAGCATCATGTAATCCCCAGTAATAGAAAGACCAGTAATGAGGATGCTAGCAGCAGGTGCAAAAGGCAGTTTGACATCAATAGAAAATTCAATTCTAATTAATCTTTCTACAAGCAACATAACTGAATCCTACCCCCCACCCCCACCTCACTGTTCCTATCATTGAGCATGTCTTGTCCACTGCTGTGCCGGAATTTGTCTGGAAACAAAAGGAAAAGCAGTGCTGATACCATCTCAGGCAAGGTGGGTTTGCAGCTGAGTCTCTTTATTTCCATCACCAAGTTATTACTGACATCCAAGGCGCTGAGCGAAGTCTCCAAGGCCTTCCCTGAGTATGTAAATAGCATCCCGCTTTGTTATTTATTTCCTAGCTCTTCTCTTTCCTCCCTTGCCCGCAGGGTTTCTGTTGTGTGTGTGTGTGTGTGTGTTGTTTTCTTCCCCCACAAGACATCACAGGGGTCACATCTCTCTTTGCTATCACAATGCTCTCCACTTCCGCAGCGTGAAAGAGAATTATGAGCCGGGCAAGTGCCCGTGTCCTCCGCGTGGGTGTTTGTCTTGTCGGCATCCCCTCCTCCCAGGTCGAGGTGATTTTTCATGCCTGGGTGACAGCCAGTTTAAAATCAATCACGGTGAAGCCACAGAAAATGCACAGGATTCATAAACTCCCAATATTGCCTCCTCTGGTCTATTTCCTTCATTGCTTTCTTCTCCGACATTAAACTGCGATCATCCTTAATGCTGAGCAAAGTTGCATCAGCCTAATGTTTCAGTCCAGCTCTGTTCATTAAAGTGCTCGCTCCGTGCAGATTTCCACCAGGCTCCCCTCCCAGCGAGTATGAGCCCACAAACATGCGGCCACAGTGATAGATCCTCCCTTCCCCCAACTGATGGACGGAGTATGACATTCACTGCACTTGCGGCCTGGACATTCCCGAGCATATAACCAGGCACCTTCTATAGACTGTACATTGATCCACCAATCAGGACCTGCCGAATAGGCTAAGCCCTCGATTCCTAAGTGCCTAATCATATGCCTTATAGGAAACCACCAACCAACACGTGCAGAGTATCCTAAGCCCCATTCCTACCCATTCCTCCCCTCAAAAGGCGTGTTCACCTCTGCACCTGTTGCTGCTCTCCTCTTGTGAGACAGCCCGGCAAGGTCCTTCTCCTCTAATAAAGCCTGTAGTCCTGGTTTTTGGCCCTCTGTCTCATCTTTCACACAGTAAGACTTGGGTTCTCTCTTCACACTCATCATGAACAAGCCAAACAGAGAATGGAGGGAAGGGTGGGGGAGACAGGGGCACTGCCCACAAGCCAGAGAGAGGAACCTGCCACCCGAGCCTCCTTGAAGCAGGGCTCACGATCCCAGCACCAGAATGAGCCTAGGTGAGCGGGCTCCCGCCTGCTTCAGAGTTTGAGGTGTGCTTGGATGCTTTGGAAAACTCTGGGCCTTGCATTGGCAGAAGTGGGTCCAAGCCCTGGCTGGGTAGCTCAATAGGTTAGACCAAAGGTCCGGCATTGATCCCTGGGTCAGGGCACATACAAGAATCAACAAATGAATGCATAAATAAGTGGAATAACACACACACACACACACTCTCTCTCTCTCTCCCTCTCTTTCTCTCCCCCCCCTCTCTCATCAATAGATGAATAATTTATTATTTTTTTTAAAGAAAGAAGTAGATCTGGTTTCTGCCCTGCTCAGGTGAAGCCATGAGCAATGTGGGTGAGGCTCTAAGCATCGTCAGGTATGGTAGGAGCAGTCCTACCCATCCAACAGCCCATCACCTATATCACCTCCAGATACCCCTTTGCCAACTACCAAATCTAAGTCCCCATCAGGAATCCAGGGCTGGGCTTGGGAAAACCAGAGTTTGTCTCCTGTCTGTTGTGGGGCGACTTCCACAACCAGTTGCAAATGACCACGGAGACCTGCTAAGTTGGTAATAAGCAAGCGAGGATTTATTGAGCTGGCCGGCCAGACACAGCAGCGAGGCACCACACGCAGGTGGAGTCCACACACTCACGACTGCACTGTCTCAGGAGTATGCAGTCCTTTTTAAAGATCCAAACCGCATTTTTTTCCTTGTTCTAAAATCCGCAAACAGCGAGGAGGGGGTCGGTGGGTTTCAGTGGGCCTCAAAGGTTCCTTTTGACTGCTCCTTATCTCCCAACCACCCCTGCTAGACGCTGGAATGTGACCTCTCTCGTGAAAGCAAATTGTAAAACTGAGCCAAGTTAATCATCTCTAAAGGTCATCTTCAGTCCCAACTCCTGGAGCCACTGAGTCAACAGGAATCAATCTCTTATGGTTCTGGTCCTCAGTCACAGGAGAATAAACTTTGTGATGTGGGATGGATTTATGTGACCTTCCCGGTCAAACAGCAGTTTTTACCTGATATGAATGCTCTTAAGGTCCTATTTCACTGTCTACCACTATGCTCGAGCCTTGGTGTCCCAGAGCCACAGGCACTTGCGATGCCTCCATGGTGAATGAAGATGATGAGGGGCACAGAAGCCCAGCAGAACTAGAGTGGGGCTCAGGAATGGGTCCAGAGAGGCTCCTCACCACTACGGTTGGACTCCTGGTGGAGGCTGGGCTCTCACATGCAGAGGGCTCTCTGCTAGGGCTTTCCTCCCCTGTGTTGCTTTCCCTTGAGGGCTTTGAGGTATTCCTGATTCCCCAGTTAACCCCCCATTTTAAAACCCAGTCTCTACTACCCAAACTCCTCACAGGGCCCCTGCCAGCCCCCCTCAACCTGCTTCCTCCTCTGCCACACAGGCTGGTCCTCCTCTTCTGGCCAGTTGCCCTGTTTCTCTGAGCTTCTCCTCTCTAGTCTCTATATTTGAGCTCAACATCTAGCCACCTCTTGCTCTTCTACTGCTATAATGGCCAGATAAGATGAGTAGGAAGGAAGTCTGAATGACCACATGGGGATGCTGGTGAGGACTGGGAAGGTACAGGGTTGCCATCTCTCGGACTGCTTTCCATTCCCAAACCACACCCCCAAGGTCCAGCCATCCCCACTCACCTGGAGATGACCACTGTGACCCCAGACATTTAGGTGGCTTAGATGAGGACAGTCAGACAACAGAGGAGGCAAGTGTGAGAACCTTGACCACAAAAGGAGATAGTGTAACCTCAGAGTGTAACCCACTGATGGGTTACACAAAGGCGGTGGCCACAGCCATAGGCCTGAAATCTTGAGTTTTTATGGATTGCTATGTATGTTGCATCCAACAACCAATAACAAAACAAAACCCTGCCTCCACTTGGAAGTGTAACTGAGAGTGGAGACGATCTATGGAGGGTGAGACAGGAAGGGCTGGAGACTGCCTTCAGGCCAGCCGTCACCCAGTAATGCTGCACTTGAACCTCTTTGGGAGAAGCATGAGCCTGTGTTCCTGGGTGTGCTCCCCACGCTGCACAGGCCCCAGGGTTTTAAGATCTCCTCAATGACAGGCCTGTGTTGCTCATCACAGAGGGCATCAACAGACACTCCTATGGGGCTCCAGTCCTCATCACCTCCCATTGGATGGCTCACAAGGACTTAACTGGTCATCCTGTCTGAGTCTCACCTCCCTGTGCTCTGTCCTCCACTGAGGTCTGAGCTGAGCTTCCAGAACACAACCTGACCACCCCAGTCTGATATCTACCACCTACCAAGTCCAGTTCATAACCTTCACTCCAGACTTAAAACCAACTTCTTCTTTCTGTGGACCATTTTCTAGACACTTCACTGCTTTCCTCCTGCAAACTCTTTACCTCTGTTCTGCTGGAATGCCTCCCTCTACTCCTCAATACCCTCTCACACCTGCTACTGCCTGTAATCCAATGTTGTTCTAAGAGTCTTAGCCTGTGCAATAAATCAAGAAAAAAAATGTACATATAATGATGGAAAAAGTAGAAAAGGGGTAATTATTTGAAGAGTATATACTTTGCAAAAAAGTAAAATAAAACCTGCCCTGACTGAGTGGCTAAGTTGATTTGAGTATCATCCCATACACCAAAGGGTTGTGGGTTTTGATTCCCATTCAGGGCACATACCTACGTTGTGGGTTTGATCCCCAGGTAGGATGTTTCCTGGAGGCTACCAATCAATGTTTCTCTCTCACACTAATGTCTCTCTCTCTCCCTTTCAAATAAATAAAAACGTATCATCAGGTGAGGATTAAAAATAAAAGATAAAAGCCATTAGAAAATCAACAACAACAAAAGAACTCATAGCCATAGTTTTCCTATATACAAACAGTAATTTAAACATAATGAAAAAGAATCCCATTTACCATGGCAACTAAAAATATAAAATGTCCAGGGATAAACTAAAAGAAATCTGCAATACCTATAAGAAAAAAAAATTTATAAAACTGTACTGTGAGACACAAAATAAGAGCTTAATAAATTAAGAAATATGTTGTGGCATAGGAAAACTTAGTAATAACCATATTTCAATTCTCCCTAAATTAATCTATAAATGTAACTCCAATAAAAACCCCAGCAGGATTTAGGGAGAAGAACCTGATAAAATTCAATTGGAAGAATTCCAAATGACCAAGATGAACTAAGAACCTTTTTTAATAAGAACAATAAAGGTAGTCTTGGGTAACTGGAGATTAAAAGAGAATATAAAGAATGCTCATTAAAAATAGAAATAGACCAATAAACAACAGTACAAAAAGAGCCCCCAAATGGATCCTTGCATATATAGATATTTGGGATTACCAAGAACAATAATGATACTTATTGAGTACTTCCTACATGCCAGTGCCCTGGTCAGGTACTTGACATATGTTAAGTCATTTCATCCTGACAATAACTCTGTGAGGGAGGGTACTCTTAACATCCCAAGTTACCGATGAGGAAACTAGAGCATGAAAGGGTTCACTAACTTACCCAAGAGCAAACACTATTACATGATAGTGACAGATACGTTTGGTGTAAGAAGAACAGCCTATAAATACATGTCATTAGGATAAAAGGAAGAAAATGGAGTTAGATTTCTTATATCAAGCCAGACACAAAGTTGAATCACAGATATGGGAAAGATTTCAAAGTAAGAAGAATCAAGAATACTAGATGCTCATAGCAGCAGTATTCACAACAGTTAAAGGGTGAAAACAACCCAAATGTCTACCAGTTGATAAGTGGATAAACAAAATGTGGTCTGCCCATATCATGGAATATTATTCAGCCATAAAGAGGAATGAGGCAAAAATAGTAAAAAGAAAATAAGGAATGAGGATTTGGCCTAGTGGATAGAGTGTTGGCCCAAAGATTAAAAGGTTTCAGGTTCACCGAGACCATTTTGGCTCAGTGGACAGGGCATCAGCCTGTGGACTGAAAGGTCCCAGGTTCTATTCCAGTCGGGGGCATGTACCTTGCTTGTGGGCACATCTCCAGTGTGGGGCGTGCAGGAGACGGCTGATCAATGTCTCTCATCAATGTTTCTGACTTTCTATCCCTCTCCCTTCCTCTCTATAGAAAATCAAAAAATAATAATAATAATAAAAAGGTTTCAGGTTCGATTCTCGTTAAGGCCACATACCTCGGTTGAGGGCCCAATTCCTGGCCCTGGTCAGGGCACATGCAGGAAGCAACCAATCAATGTCTCTCTCACATCGATGTTTCTCTCTCTTTGTCTCCCCATCTCCTCTTCCACTCTCTCTAAAAATCAATGGAAAGATATCCTCCAGTGAGAATTAACAACAAATGGAATGAGGCACTGATACTGATACTTGCTATGATGTTGGTGAACCTGGGAAAAGTCATGATGAGTGAAAGAAGCCAGACACAAATGCCACATGTTGAATAATTCAATGTATATGAAGTGTACCAAATAGGCAATCCATAGAAATAAAAAGCAGTGGTCTTCAGAGCTGAGAGCAGGGAAAGTTTGAGAGTAACTGTTCAGTGGATCTAGGTTTTATTTGGGGATTATGAAAATGTCTTTGAACCAAATAGAGATGAAGGTTTCTCAACATTGTGAATATGCTAAATGACATTGACTTGTACATTTCAAAAAGGTCTAAAAGACACTACAGAGGAATTTTAACATCTTGTGGTTGATTATTACAGTAATGGCCTCCAATGGATTGCATCTTCCTGTGCCTGGGCCCCTTCGTAGTGTGACTGGTGTTCTTTCCATCAAGTGGTGGAGTCCATCTCCCACCCCTTGTAACTTGCTTTGGCCAATGTAGTGCAGGGACGTGACAGCAGCCTGGCCTGTCTTGGAGCCTCTGATATAAGAGATGTTGCAGCTTCCACTTTATTCTCTCCTAGCCCTAAAACCATCATGCCACAGGGGGCAGTTTAGCTTCTGGGAGGATGTGGTGGAAAACAGAGATATCCCAACCAACAGCCAGGACCATCTGCCAGCTTTAGCTGCATGAGTGATCCCAGGTGAGACCAGCAGAAAAACCACCCAGAGAATCATCAAAAATAATAGTGGGTGATGTTTTAAGTCACTATGCTTTGGAGTGGAGTGTTGTGCAGCAAAAGTAAATGATACATTTGGGCTAAGGAAAACTTTTTTTCTTAATGCAATACTAAAGAAAACATAGATGGAAATAAGACAAATTTGACTACATAAAATGTAAAGCTTCTCTAAGGCAAAACACAAACAACTGGTGTTCATCCGAGGGTATACAAACCTGCTTGGGGAGCTTTATCAATACATGTATGCCAGCCACATCCCAAGGAAATACTCCAGGCTCTCCAGGGTTTAGAGTAAATACATAATGCATTGAGTCATGGTTAGAGCAAGGATTGTATAGACGGGCAATGGGTGTGACTCCCACTTACGGATTGTGTGCTATTGGGCAAGTTAATTAACATTTCTATTCCTGTCTCTGCATCTGTAAAATCAGTACAATAACAGCCCATACCACATAGGGTTATTGTGGCATGGATTGGATGAGTTAATATATGTGAAACAATTAGAACAGTGCCTGGCATATAGGAAATACTTAATAAATGTAGATAGCATGTGCATACTGAAAAGTTTCCAAGTGATTTCCACATATTTCCATAAAACCAGAAAACAAAATTTGATGGAGTATGCAAGGGGAAGTGATTTGTAGCATATTTTGATGAGCAAAAGGTTATTGTCCTTAACATATAAAGAAACCTTAATAATCAATAAGAAAAAGATGAAAACCCAACTGCAATCAACTCCAAAATAAATGAAAATTCACAACAAACATTAAAAGAAATTCAACTTTAATGATCATCATAAATATATATTAAAACAATATGCTTCCGATCTTTTATTTTGCAAAGAATAAAACAGGAGAATTACCAATGCTGATGAGCAGGTGAACACTGGAACTTGATTCTGAGTTGTTACTGTTCTGAGACGAATGTAGCAGTATGCATACACTATTATTACATGATTCAGATTTTGGAATTTATCATAAGGAAATCATCAAACAGCTTTATACTGTATGTGAGGAAGGATGTTCATAATAGGCCCATGATACATCCTCAAAACATTAAAAATGGAACTTTCGTTTGACCCAGCAATCCCATTCTTGAAAATAATCCTAAAAAAAACAAAACAAAACACCAATCAGAAAGAATATATGCAGCCCATGTTTATAGCAGCATTATTTATAATAGCTAAGATTTGAAAACAGTCCAAGTGCCCATCAGTAGATAAATGGACAGAAAAAGCTGTGGGACATTTACACTGTGGGATACTGTAAATACCTTTGGGACAGCATGGATGGACCTGGAAAATATTATGCTAAGTGAAATCAGCCAAACTAAGAAAAACAAATATACATGATCTCACTTATTTGTAGAATCTAATAAACAAAATGAATTAACTAACAAAATAAGACCCCAAGCATGGAGGCATGGGACCAACTGACATACCTCAATGTACATGTGTGTGGGGGGGGCGGGGGCGCGGAGTGACAAGAAGAGATAAACCAAAGAATTTATATACTTAGTAGAGGCCTGGTGCATTAAATTTGTGCATGGGGGGGGGGGGTGGGATTCCTCACCCCAGCCTGCAACCTCTCCAATCTGGGACCCCTCGAAGGATGTCTGACTGCTGGTTTATGCTGAGGGATCAGACATCCCTCTCATAATCTGGGACTACTGTGCCAGCCTGGTCACCCCCAACTGCCCTCCCCTGTTGGCTTGATCTAGCTCCCAACTACCCTTCCCTGCTGGCCAGATCTCATCCCCAATTGCCTTCCCCTACAGGCCTGATTTTACCCCCAACTGCCCTCCTCTGCCGGCCAATTTGGTTCTGATTGGTTGGTTTTTATGACAATCAGCGTCAAAAGCTCCACTTCCTAGGCAGCCATTGGCTCCTCACAGTTGACCCAGATTTGGTTCTGATTGGTCAGTTTCTATGCCAGTCAGTATCTCTGGGCCTATCAATAGGGAGTGATCAAAAAGGCAGGGGTAATCAGCAGCCCCGGTGAAAGCCTGGAGAGAAATGGAGGCACAGCTGCTGGCCAGGCACAGAAAGAAAGAGAGAGGCAAGTGCTGATCAACAGCTGCCATAGAGGCTATGGATCAGACCCTGCTTCTCTCTTCAGGCCTCTCTCGGGGCCTGATTTGCAGCCTCTCAGCAGTCAGGGCTAGATCACCTCACCTGCAGCCATAGCAGTCAGTGCTGGGTTGCCATGGCTGACTGCAGGACTGATTTCCCATTGGTCGAACCTTGGTCATTGTGGCTGTGATAGACCCAGGGTTTTTATATATTAGGATATGCATGGCCCATCAACATGGGCAATAGGGTGGTGAAAACCTGGTGTGGGTGGGTAAGGGCTGGGAGGAGAGGGGAAATGGGGGGGAAATGGAAGATATCTATAATACTATCTATAGTATCTATAATACTATCAAGAATAAAAGTATATTTAAAAATTAAATAAGTAAATATATAAAGATTAAACAACAATTCAGATGGCAATTAATGAAGATTCATAAAGCAAAGGATATTTATAAGGGAGAAAGCAGGTTGCAGAGTAAAGTGCACATAGTATGATCCATTTTTATAAATACTGTAGAGGCCCAATGCACGAAATTCCTGTACTTAGGGTGGCCTGTGCCCTCTCACAGAGGGGGAGCCCCGCAATCGATCTCCCCAAAGAGGTAGGCCCCGCCCACCCATCTGGGTCTCCTGAATGGATTGCCCCAAAGAGGTGACAACTACATAGGCTTTTATTAGTATAGATATGCAGGGGAGTGTTGCTAACCACTGTCCCAGCTGAGGGGGTGGGGCTCGGTTGTGGGTGTGAATTAGGAAGCTCAACAGGGACTACAGATCTCAGGGATCTGCACACCAGCCTCATCCAACCCCACGCTGACAGTTTCACCTTCATCTGCCTGATTACTGAATTTCATTTTTAAGTTGGCTCAGAACTTGATAAGGAGAGAAGGGGATTGTTTATTGCCCACCTCAAAAGCCAACAAGCCGCTAGTCTTCCCTCATTCTCTCACAATAGGCCTGATTGGATGAGCCATTAAGCCCATCACTTAGTAACCGAAAACCTGGTTACCCTTTCTTTTCCTAAGGCCAGGAAGAGCTTCATATGCAAATCTTCCCAGAGGAAAGATGGAATATTTGCATTCTGTCTCTCTAAGGCAAAAAAAAAAAAAAAAGGGGGGAGGAGGAGGGAAGGGAAAGGGATCAAATAATTTAGATTCTCCAATGAAGTAGGCTGAGCATTTATATTCCACTATCACATATATGTGAAACTCACTATAAATACAGAGGAAGAAAAGACTGAACCTGAAACCGGACAAAGAATGGGTCCGGGTTGCCTGTCATTATTTGAGCCACTTAAACAGAGACAGGGTTGGATCATGTATGAGTGTTTATTCCAATACTGCTGCAGTATGGGAGAGCAGCAGGTCAGCCATGGAGATCTGCCCTGCCTCTGCCCATAAGCCCGCTGCTTATATGGGGTAGAGGGACAATTATTACATGGGAGAGTAAGAATACTCTAGCAGGTTCTTCTTTTCCTCCCTTTATCGATTAAGGCAGTGGTCGGCAAACTGCGGCTTTCGAGCCACATGTGGCTCTTTGGCCCCTTGAGTGTAGCTCTTCCACAAAATACCACACAGCCTGGGCGAGTCTATTTTGAAGAAGTGGTGTTAGAAGAAGTTTAAGTTTAAAAAACTTGGCTCTCAAAAGAAATCTAAAACTTTGTACTGTTGATATTTGGCTCTGTTGACTAATGAGTTTGCCGACCACTGCATTAAGGCATTACAAATGTGTGCTTATACCCCCATTGCCCCCACCCCTGCCCGCCAATCCTGCCTCCCCCCTACTCTCTGCAGTGTGCATACATTGGTTGTGCTTATGTGCATGGATACAAGTCCTTTGGTTGATCTCTCCTCCCTCCTCCCACCCTCCCCTACCTTCCCTCTGTGGTTTGAGCATCTGATCGATATTTTTCTGTCTCTGGATCTGTTTTTATTCATCCATTTATGGTGTTCATTATAATCCACAAATGAGTGAGATCATCTGATATTTATCTTTTGCTGACAGGCTTACTTCACTCGGCACACTCTAGCAGATTCTTAGGGCGTCCTCTCTTCAGGCAAACTCACCACTGTCCATGGGATGTGTTGTCACTCAGCCTTCAGGTGACACATCGGAGTCAGGTCCAGGTGGACTCCAAGGAGAGGGGATGTGGGAGAACCAGGGGAGCACAGAGCCATCGGGATGGCCCATCTCCTGGGAGTGGGGGCTCTGGGGACTGTGCTCCCACAGAGCTGCCTGGAGAGAAGGATACGCCCCCAGCCCAGTGGAGGGAACACTGAAGGTCAAAGAGAGGCCTTTGGTGAGGGCCCTGCAGCCTGTGGCTGGCTCCCCCCGAGCTTTGCTGTGGGAGGAGGGGGTTTGAGGGGGCAGTCAGCAGGCCTGAGCAAGGCGGACTTCATTGAGTGACTGTGTCTCTCTGGGCTGCAGAGGCCTGGGGCAGCTTCACGCTCTTGAGAAGATTCTCCACGGAGGGTGGGGAGAACCCGGGCAAGGTAGCAGGCTCCTTCCCTCTCCAGCTCCTGGGTCAGCAGAGCAGAGAGAGGCGCCCAGAGGGGTCGGCCTGGGGGGCTTGGAGAGGAGGGCCGCCCCGAGGGGTTCTGACAGGAGGTCTGTGGGAACCACACTCCCATCCCAGTCACCTCAACTGCCGCTGCTTTTAAAGGAATTGTCCAGGGAATGGGAAGTGGCAGAGCAGTGTGGGTAGCTATGGACCATGGGCCCCCACCCCTTTGCAGATGAGGTTTCGGCTAAGGACAGCCCTGCCCCCCGGACAGGTGGTCGTGGGAAAAGCAGGCCAGCCCAGGGCAGGGTGTGGCTGCCAGGGAGGGCCACACCTCCTGCACCGCTGTGGTCCAGCAGGGGAGGGGGTGGGCAGCCAGGGCTGTCCGGTGCTGTCACCATTCTCCACTCTGCCCGGCACTGGGCTGAGCTTTGGTGTCTCAGGAGGATGTGAGACCTAGGTCTGGTTGCCAGGATACGGCACAGACCTGCCTAAGCATCCCCAGAAAGCCTGTTTCCCTGGAATATCCCTGACCAGAGCCAGAGTGATGGGCCGAGCTTCCCTATCAGCTGAGCAGACAGTTTTTAATAAATTGTCCTCAGCAAGATCGACAGCTTGGCCACGAGGAGGTCTGAGGAGGGTCCAGGGACCTGGTGCTGGGGGCAGGGGAGTGCAGATACACCTCTCTCTACCACCGTCCCCCCTCCCGCCCTTCAGATCAGTGAGCCAGACTCCTGTGCTAGAGAAGCTTCAGCCAGCCCAGCCCTCATGTTCCTCATTGTTCTCAGAACAGCCCCAGGACAGGGCCCTGGCTCAGAAGGGATCTGCCACCGCTCAGCACCCCCAGGCCTGCGGAGCTGGGTGGCAGGAGCAAGCATTATGGATTGCGTCCCAAGCCGGGAAAGACAACTAACATAAGAGCGCTGCTCGCATGGGTATTAATCCTGACCCTGCCGACACACTTGTGGGAGGAGAGTGTCTCTTGCCGCACAGACACTGAAGGTTTCAATGGTGAAGAGCATCTCAGAGCGGCATGCACTTCCGCTGGGCACGGGGTGGCTCCTCAGCAATCAAAGCTGGTGTGTTTGGGGTTCGGGCCCAGGTCCCAGGCAAAAGGGGTTCCATAGAGAATGTGGGAGTCAGGGCAGGGGTTTGCGTCCCCCCAGAGAGCTCTAGTGACCCAGCCCAGTGGTGCCAGCGCATGGGTCCTGCCTCGGCGGGAGCAGGGAAGGACAGGACACCAGCTGTGTGGCTGGGTTTCGGATGACAGCTGCAAGGCTGACTTGCTCAAGGGAGAATATTCAGAATGTGGAGGTGATTCCGCTGTCAGTGACTCCTGGCTCCCCTGCACCTGACTAGGGGCAGCTGTGTTTTCTGGAAGGGAGTCCCAGTGAGGCAAGGGTAGGGATGGTTGTGCAGAGCATCCAGTGACCTGCAGGCTTCATTCAGGGTACACAGAAAAGGTTGTGTCAGCCCAGTGGGTGGGGGTGGGGAGAAGGGGCAGATAGATCCTAAGGAAGGCAAAGCCCTGAGATGCGGCATCCAGAGGATGGGCCCAAGACAATGATTCAGATGGAGGCGGACCCGGAGCCGGGAGGAAAGCAAGCCCACCAGGTCCCAGAAGGAGCCCAGCTGCCGGTGCGTGCTGCTGGCCTTGGTCTGCTTTTGCTGTCCTGGACTTCGTCCTCTGGAGCCCTAAGGGAAAGGCCCTATGTCCAGATAGGCTGGAGTACAAGCCAGTGTGGCCAGGCCAGTGGTCCCTGGGTGTAGCCTCAGGGCAGTGCTCCCTTCAGGGCCAGTGCTGGAGGTCTGCGCTCCTCACCGAGGATGGACGTTTCCCTGGAGCCTCCACTGCCTCTGAGCCCTCCCATCTGGGGCAGCGTGACGACCACTCCAATATGGGGCACATGAATGTACCAGCCAAAGATACAGGAGCTGGCCAGGGTGCTGAGCCTTCCCCGCAGTCTCCTCTGTCCACGGACCAGTCAGCTGGGAGGCAGCACCTCGCAGGAACAGCTGTGTAGACAGAGGCTTCAGGGAGGCCAAGAGACCTAAAGCTGGGCCCTGGCCACCCCAGGAAGAGGGATTAGACACCAGATGCCCACCCAGGGCTGTGGTACATGCTGTGGAGGATATGGGAGAAAAATTCAAAAATGCTGCTCTCTACACCAGGAGCTTAGGCTAAGGCTGCAGGGACGGGACAAGCTGCTTCCAACTGCGGTGCTTGGCCCACGTGAGAGCGAGACCCTCTTCAGGGGCTGCCAGGGCAGCCAAAGTCCTTCGCCTGCTGTTCTTGGTGACGGCGACACAGCTCCTTACGCCTGAAGCTTTTGAGCCAGGGCTTCCATCAGGAGCCGACCAGGGGCCATGGGGGACTGTGAGTTCATTAATCTTAGTGAGCAGCCGGCCACACTGCATGGCTCCTGTGTACAGACACGCCAGCCGGGGACGCCGTGGTCAGGGCAGAGCTCTGCTGCCGTCACATCCCGGGACCCGCAGAGTCTGAGTGCGCAGGCCCTGTCATTCTCGGGCTTATCAATGTCAGGGGAGGATGCGCAGCAGAGCGGAACACGCTGCTCCAAACCACTGCTCTCCTCTGGGAGGATGGAGCCTGGAGAAGCGAAGGTGATCATTTCAGGGTCTCTATTGTGTTTCTCTCAGAGGGTCTCTTTGTTCTGTCCCACCTGACCTTCCCAAGAGCATGCATGTGCACGTACACATGCGCACACATGCACATGTACACACATGTGCACACATACTTGACCATAGTGGGCCTGGAACCAGCTCTGGGGGCGAGAGCTGGAACTCCTAGGGGCATCCTCCTCTGGGATGGGGTAGGGGCCTGAAAACCAGGCCAGAACGGGGAGCCCAGGCCTGACATGAGGAACAGCGGGTCTCATAAGTGGCCCCCTCCTCAGTGGTCCACAAATGCTCAGGCTTTGACTTTGTTTGCCTAGAGGACATGGAGAGGCTGGGAAGGTGGGTTGTGATAGTAAATCACGGAGGCATGCTGGAGAGCTGGGAACAAGAATTCAGCAGAGGCAGCAGCCAGAGCCCGAAGCACCACGAGAATATAATTCATCGCCCCTCTCACACGCTCGGATTTGCAGAAATTGCGGGAGAATTATTAGATGTTCTGTGGACTATGAAATATTATCTAGATCATAAGGAGCATTTGTTAGGTTTTAATATGGCTTTGTTTCTTTTTTAAATGTTGTTATCAAAGCAATGCATGTACATAGTTCACAAAGTCAGATGTTACCCAAAAATTTTTAATAAGAAGTAGTTCAATTTCCCTACTTCCATTCTTCCTCTCAGAGACACTTTTTAGCTCCCTGTACCTGCTCTTCCCATTGACCTCCATGTTTCCAGTCTACATTCACAACCACTGCTCTTCCTTCACTCATCACTTCTGCCATTCAATATTGATACCACATCATATGTATGACTTCCTGGTTTTTCTAGGACACCTCCGGCCTACTTCTTTTCTACCATCCCTCACCACACTTCTGGACCCTGATGAAGGGGAGATGATCATTCCAGGGTCTTATAGTTCTCAGAGGATCTGCTTTGTTCTGTCCCAACTGACCCTCCTGTGTGTGCATACAGTCAGTGTTTATGTTGTTATGATTATGAAAATGTCATTCGTTGAGTCAAGAAGCATAATGTCTCTCATCTTCTTTCTTGGTCAACCTTGTTTTTTCCCCTCTCAAGTTAGTGATTGCTTCATTTTTTTTTCTTTACCTGGTTTTCAATATTCCTTTCAATTATTTTTCCAAATCTTTTAAAATTTCTGCCACAAGTTTGTTGAAAAAATAAATAAGTAAATCTAAATACACACACACACACACACACACACACACACACACACACACTTGAGGCCTGGTGCATGAAAATTCACACACTGGAGCAGTGGTCCCTCAGCCCAGCCTGCCCCCTTTCACAGTCTAGGAGCCCTCAGGAGCAACCTGGCAATCAGGGGAAGGCAATGCCCCATCACACCTCTGCTGCTGCCACTGACAGCAGCATAAGCCTCAGCCAGCCCTGATTATCTGAGCCTCGGGCTGCCCTGGGTAGCTGGGGGGCTGAGGAGACTGGGGGACTCCAGAGGCAGGTATGCACAGCGATTGGATCCACCTGGGGGAGGGCCCGACCTTGCTGCACCTGCTGCCCTGGCAGGGCTGAGAGGACTGGGAATTGCCATTTTGTGGCTGTGGGTGCCTCCATCTTTGAGGGTGTGGCAGTCAGTTAGCATATTCCCTCCTTATTGACTGTGGGCACTGTCATCTTTGAGGGCAGAGCAGTCAATTGCATATTCTCTGCTTACTGGCTGTGGGTGCTGCCATTTTTGTGAAGGCATGAGGGTCAATTAGCATATTCCCTCTATTAGATAATACATATACACATATATATCCTATTTAATAAAAGAGTAATATGCAAATTGACTGTCACTCAAACACATAAGATGGCTGCCCCCATGTGGATACAAGATGGCCACCACAAGATGGCCAGCAGGGGAGAGCAGTTGGGAGAGACCAAGCCTGCAAGGGAGGGCAGTTGGGGGCAATCAAACCTGCAGGGGAGGGTAGTTAGGGGTGGCCAGGCCTACAGGGAAGGGCAGCTAGGGGCAAACTGGCTGGCAGGGGAGCAGTTTGGCATCAATCAGGCTGGCAGGGAAGTGGTTAGGAGGTGATCAGGCTGGCACGCAGAAGCAATTAGGGGCAATTAGGAAGGCAGGCAGGTGAGCAGTTGGGAGTCAGCAGTCCTGAATTGTGAGAGGGATGTCCGTGGATCAGGCCTAAACAGGCAGTTGGACATTCCTTGAGGGGTCCCAGATTGGAGAGGGTGCAGGCTGGGCTGAGGGACACCACACCCCCATGCATGAATTTCATGCACCAGGCCTCTAGTATATAATCATCTATAATCATCACCTGAAAATATTGCTTATTGATTTCAGAGAGGAGAGAAAGGGAGAAAGAGAGAGAGAAATATTGATATGAGAGAGAACATCAATAGGTTGCCTTCTGTACACGTCCCAACTGGAGACTGAATCTGCAACCTTTTGGGTAGACAGGATGATGCTCCAACCAAATGAGCCACCCTGGCCAGGTAACAGTATTTTTTGATAGACTTTACTTCACAATTCCCAAACTGTACCCAGGCATTGTCATGAAACATGGAAGCAACATGGGGTGTTTTAAATTTTTGAGGGAAACAGTGATAGTTGACCAGTTGCTTTTCTCTTACTGTTTTCAAATTTTTCTCTTTGTCTTTGGGTTTTAGCAATCTGAGTATGCCTCAGTGTGGATCTCTTTGCATTTACCTTGCTTAGAGTTAGTTCAGCTTCCTAGATGTTTATATTATGTCTTTAATCAGATTTGGAAGTTTTCACCATTATTTCTTCAGATTATTTCTTTTCTGCTTCTTATTTTGTGATTTCTGTAATTTATATGTTGCCATGCTGATGGTGTCTCATAGGTCCCTTAGGTTCTATTCATTTTGTTTCTTTTGCTTCTCAGGTTGGATAATTTCAATGGTCTTATCTTTAAGTTTGTTGATTCTTTTTTCTGCCTACTCATGTCTGCTACTGAACCCCTCTTGTGAGTTTTTGTTTCAGTTATTGTTTTCCAGCTTCAAAATTTTTGTTTGACTTCTTTTTATCATTTTTCTTTATTGATATTCTAGTTTTTTAGACATTGTTTTTCTAATTTTTCTTTAGCTCTTTTCCTGATCTCCTTCTGCTCATCAATTGCATTAAAGACAATTTGTTTAGAGCAGTGCTTCTCAACCTGTGGGTCGAGACCCCTTTGGGGGTCCATCGACCCCATCACAGGGGTCGCCTAAGACCATCAGAAAACACAGATATTTACATTACAATTCACAATAGTAGCAAAATTACTGTTAGGAAGTAGCAAAGAAAATAATTTTATGGTTGGAGATCACCACAACATGAGGAACTGTATTTAAGGGTCCCGGCATTAGGAAGGTTGAGAACCACTGGTTTAGAGTCTCTGGTAAAGAATTGTCTGCTCCTCCTCAGGGATGGTCTCTGTCAAGTTTTTTTTTTTCTTTGAATAGACCATACTTTCCTGTTTTGTTCTATCATTTTGAATGTTTTGTATTTTTTGTTGTTTTTGTTAAGAATGGTTCCTTCTGCCAAAACCAGTTTGACTCAGTGGATAGAGTATGGGCCTATGGACTGAAGGGTTGCAGGTTCAATTCTGGTCAAGGGCATATACCTTGGTTTCGGGCACATCCCCAGTAGGGGGCGTGCAGGAGGCAGCTGATCAATGTTTCTTTCTCATTGATGTTTCTAGCTCTCTATCCCTCTCCCTTCCTCTCTGTGGAAAATCGATAAAATCTCTATATATATATTTTTTAAAAGAATGGTTCCTTCTGAGTATTATGTTGTTATGACAGCAGAAGTCTCTTTCTCCCACTTTTCCAGTATGATTATTTTTGTGTATTGAGGGAAGGGACCATCTATTTGTGACTTTTCTAAACTATTTCTTCAAAGTATGTATTCCTTGTTGCATGTGGTTACTGAAATTTCTGTTCCCCTGTCTCCATGGTCAGTGAGTGACCTTAAAGAGATTCCCTTGAATACCTGGGGGAGGGGAGTACTGTCTCTTTAAATTCCCTCATGATGGGGAAGCTGCTTCAGTGCATAGGATTTCAAACAGTGTCTCGCCTCTGTGTCAGCCCCTCAGTGATCAAAAACAGCGATCAGCAATCAAAACTCACAATCTTGGTTTTTCCAGTACAAGGTCTTTATTGTCTACCCTGGCAATAGTAAGCCACACCAGGAACATGGGCTACTATCCCCATCACTGCCTGCCACGGGCTGACAGCTGGAAGGTGGAAGCCACTATGCAAAACATGAGATTTTACCAAAATGTGTCAGCTTCTTCATCAAGCTTCTCCCTGGATACTGCCAGCTTGCAGCTACACCCAGAGTTCTCAGATCATTGCTTGAGACAGCTCCTGCCAGCTCTATAGTCGCTTGGATGGAGGGACAGATTTCTGTAGCTCCCTCCTCTGCGTTTTTCTGTGACATCACCCTGTTTTGAATTGCCCTCCGTCCTCACTCCCAGCCCTGGCTACAACTGAGCCTGCGCAGTCTGTGGTCAGTGGACTCCTTGCAGCCGTCTCCCTCTTCAAGGCACCCAGTGTTACTTTCCCAGCTGTGCCAGTCAGATTTCACACTTCCCTCACTTTCTGCCTTCCAAAACTCATTAAAATTCTTCACTGCATTATTCCTTCGTTTGCCTTTGTTGGTTTATACCTCTTGCAATGGCTTCCCTTCCACCGTGGCGGAGCTGGGATGGAGAAGAGAAAATGCCCCGGGGCAGGCCCCTGCTTATCGCAGAACCTGTAGGCTTAGCTACAGTTAAACATCAGGTTTCAGCGGCAGGCAGCACTGGTACCGCTTGACTCTCTTATTGTTCCCCTGCGTGATGGTTAGCACGAGCAGGAGAAAGGATGGGGCAGAAAATTGCAAGGTTTTCCCTGCCGGTGCGGCTAAGCAATGGCTGAGTAATGTTCACCCTGGGCTCAGCCTAGGAAGAGATGAGTCAGAGCGGGATGTCTAGGGCTCCTGGGCCCAGGAAGGAACACTGAGTCCTGAGCATTTCATAACCCGTTCCTGCTGCTGCGGCGCTGTGCAGTCCAACCCGCTTTGAACTGAACGCGTGAGTGAGAGCCACCTCCGATGCTGGGAGGGAGTCTGAGCCATCCGCGTTCAAGGTGGGCCTCTCCTCCAAGCTGGTCTCAGGCCCGCGCGTGCTTCCCCGTGTCTCATTGCAAAGAGGTGTCAGTGAGACTCGAGAGCTGAGGAGACAGAACTCTTTTTTTCTGTTCTTTGGTGTTTAAGATTGAGTTTCAGCCCAGCTCACGATTGCAGCTGCTGTCAAAGGACCTACAGGAAAATCCGCTTTTATTGAAGCTGAAAAGGTCAGTTTTCTTGGACGTCTCCATGGTGAAAATAATAAATGCAGCACATTCATATGCTGTATGATATTTAGGCTCGCCAGCTGGAATGACCCTTGGAAAAAGGTACCTGAGATTTTGATTATATTTCTTGTCCTTCTGGGCCACGGTTGCCACAGAGGACACTGGCTGGCGGGTGATTTCTCGGATCAGAGGCTAGGTAGGCGGTCAGGGACTGGGCAACCCTGCCAGGCCACCTCTGGGTGAGTTCCCAGTGGCTGCCAGCTCAGGAGAGCAGGCGGCCCATTGGTTCTAAAATGTGAACCAACAGCTGTTGAGGGTTTTTCTCACGGATTGACCTGCATTTGCAGAGGATGGGTCTCTCTCCTCTGGCTCTCCAAACCCAGTTGCAGAAAAGGACCCCGTCTGGGAAGCCTAAATGCTGAGCTTATGGGCACTGCCAGCCTCTGAATCCTGAGGACTATCCTACTTTCCAGGCAGCTGAGCAGTCCCAGGGAAGGGCACGTATATCTCACGTGAGATTAACCAATGATGCAGAGCAGGGACAGGAGGGATCATGGAAAAGGCGGAGGCTGAGTCTGAAATGGCAGGATAAGACTCTCCCCAAGGAGGGTAGGACAATAGGGTTACAGGGAGAGAAATCCAAGGCCAGCCTCTTATTTGTGTCTGTCGGTGCAGGCCAGAGCTCTGATCGGGCCTGCTGAGTGGCCACAGGCAGCTGCACACACTGAGCTTTGGTTCCCTGGGCTGTGGAAGGGGCTTACAACACCGTGGTGAAGGCACCTATGGAGGGAAGTGCTCTGCAGATGGACCAGCTCTGTGAGTCCTGCCCAGTGGGCTACCTCCCCCTTGGTCTGGCCCAGCAGAAAGATGCGCTATCTACACTCACTTACTCCCCTCCAAACACTCCTCGGCCCACTAGGGTAGGGTGCAGTGTCACAACCACACCCTGGTTGTTTTCACCATGACTGGCAGGTTCCACTCACCTGATCACCAAATCCCTTGGCTACCCCCTGGTTCCCAGCCCCCTCCACCTCCTCCAGCATTGAGGAAGGAAGAGGAGACAGAGCTTAAGGGACTTGGCTGCGCAAGAAAGATCCCTTAAACCCAATAATGACCTAAAACTTCAGGTTCTTCCCTCAGCTAAATTCCAACAGGCCATTAAGAATGGAAAGTCGCCGAACCCAGTTTGGCTCAGTGGATAGAGCATTGGTCTGTGGACTGAAGGGTCCCAGGTTCGATTCCGGTTAAGGGCATGTACCTTGGTTGTGGGCACATCCCCAGTAGGGGGCATGCAAGAGGCAGCTGATCGATATCTCTCTCTCATCAACGTTTCTAGCTCTCTTTCCCTCTCCCTTCCTCTCTGTAAAAAAAAATCAATAAAATATATTTTTTAAAAAAAGAACGGGACAGTCTCTAGTGTGGGCCGTGAGTTCCTGTGCCACTGTGGTGGGCTGCAGAGCGCCTGGGCTGTGTCCTATACTCAGTGAGCAATCTCTCCAGCCCTTAACGTGGTCTGTTTCTAGGAGAGCTGTGATGTCAGCGGGTCAGAGGGCCAGCATTGGGGAGGCAGATTAGACATAAATAGGAAAGAATGTGGAAGAATGTGACTTTGGGTAACTCCGTGACCAATGAGATTGTGGTTCCTGGATCAGGAAACAGGTCACATGCATGCACATACAAATACTAACTTACACATACACACACACTTGTATACATATACCTGCACGGGCATGCACATGTGCACACTTACATGAATGCACACAGAGGCACCATATAGACTTACACAGACACATGGGCACTGGGATGCCTTCTCTGTCTGCAGGGCCCCTGAGGCTGCCCTGGGTCTGGCTGGCCCTTCCTATTGTCTCTGGGGGACTCTGCGGAGGAGCCCATTTGGAGATCCTTAGATGCCCTCTCACCCACCAGAGCCCTCCAAACCTAGCCCAGGCTGCCCCAGGAGCGGTGCTGGTATTTAGTTTTTCATTTCCTTCCCTTTACCACAGGCACCAGCACCCTGAGCCACGTACCTGAGGGTACGCGCTCTGTGAGCAGTCTACGGGATTCATTTGAGTGGTCTTGTCTGACTATCAATTCCAGAGTGTCAGACTTTATTTAAAAACTCAGTCTGGTTTAGGCATAGATGCTCTGGTGAGTGCACACACACACACACACACACACACACACACACACATCCTCAAATGCATGAAGAGCACACATTCACACAAGTATGCACGCCCATGCACAAGACAGACATACACCAACACATGTACACATGCTCACACAGACATAAACATGCCATACACATTTTCACTCACACACGTACACTAAGCACACACAGCGTATACAGTCATGCACGTGCATACGGAAGCACACACAAAGGGCACACATATATACACATAAACTCGTGCAGGATCTCCTTGAATAACATGTTGTTCAACGCCATTTCATTCATTATAACATTGATGAGATGCTTTGTGGGAACTTAACTCCTGTTGATATCAGTTACGTAGGGTAAAACTGGTTTTGTTGTATGTCATTTCACCGCAGTTCCAAGACCTATTGATGACGTTAAGGGAGGACATACTGTACAGAGATATGCACATCGGTAAACTCATGCACGGAGAGCAGCCTGCGTGCGCACGGGTGCAGTGGGGCGGGCTGCTGGGAGAGACTTGCAATTCCTGCCCACCTTCTTTTGCCTCTTTGTTCTGGGACGGGGCCTGGGCTGAATGGACAGGAGGCACTCGGCTTGGCTGGCTTCCAAGCGAAGAGCAGCAGAAAACACTGATTCCACCTTCTGTTTTCACTTGCCTTCCCTCTGGGCCCCTCTCTGACCCCTTCAGAGCTGCCTTCGTGACTAAACCCCAGCCCCGAGCTGCAGAGGTGCCCTCGGGGATCGACACTGTGGCCTGACACTCCACCTCACTCGCCCCAATTGCCTGCCTCCTAAACAACAGCATGTGTTCCAGCCGCTCCAAGACCTGCTTCCTCTTGCAGACATCCAGGTTGGGGTGCCTGCTCCAAACTCCTAAGCACCCTTCTAGGCTGGCATGGGTGATGCCTTCACTGATGTCCCCTCCCTGCCCAGGAGGAGCCAGCCCCACCCTCTGCTGTCCCTGAGTTGGGGGACCATTGTCCTTGTCACACTGTATCATCCAGTGGGGCCTGGTTGTCTCTGCCATACTCATTAAGTCACTCTTGGAGGCACAGGCAATATCTTCCTGATCTGGACATGCCAGGAGCCCGGCTCACAGCAATCCCTCCATAAATACATGCAGGTGGCCGAAACCGGTTTGGCCTAGTGGACAGAGCGTCAGTTTGTGGACTGAAAGGTCCCAGGTTCGATTGCGGTCAAGGGCATGTACTTTGGTTGCGGGCACATCCCCAGTAGGGGGCGTGCAGGAGGAGGCTGGTCAATATTTCTCTCTCATTGATGTTTCTGATTCTCTAACCTTCTCCCTTCCTCTCTGTAAAAAAATCAATAAAATATATTTAAAAATATATATATATGCAGGTGGAAGGAAGAACAAACGACGCACCAATGGTGCCAAGTAAAGTCAGTTCTGTTCCATGTGGAGATGAGAACTCCCTCTCAGCTAGGCTGTGCCTACAGAGGGAAAGGACTGCAGAGGGCCCGTGAGGGACAGGCCATCTTTCAGGCCCACCCACCAGCTAAGGCCGCCTTCCCAGGGAAAATCCATTTCCTAAGTGACAGCGGACGTCCAACCAGATGCACTATATTCAAATCTATATGGATTCAGGTCATTGCATCCAAACTTTGTATTCTCACCCAGCTGTGGCTCAGGTGACATTGCTAGTCACCCAGAGCAGACGCACCGCGCTGAAGGGAAACGTTCAGTGGCCACAGAGAAGAAATAAGTCCCCCAGTGGCTGCTTTGGCAGGAGGATGTATGTCTCGGTTTCCATTTCCATAGGTGAGCCTGTGTCCAGGGGTCACCGGCCAATGCAAATGTCCCTAATTTATTCTTATCCCCGCTGCGCCCTCCTGAGGTCAAGCTCCCTTCCCCCATTCCCAGTCTTAGCTGAGGCTTTTGCCCTTTAAAGACACTTCAGATATTTTAGTTCTTGACTCTCCACATTTATCATTAAAACAATTATCAGCTAAAAATGCCCTGCTCCCTAAAACAATGCAATCAGATGACAGGAGCATACTCAAGGTTATAAATAACTTCCTCTCTCCCTGCTACTGTTTGCAGTGCTATATAAATCTTTAGGTGTGCGAGTTTCATCATTACTAATGTGCTCTAAAATGTAATAAAACTTTCCTCATTAAAAAAGCCAGCCAATCAAAATAAGCACCTCACAGACCCTCAGACGGAGCGTCAGTATTTGCATTGCAGAACAATTGTAATTTTATTCATGGGCTGGCATAGCCGCAGCCCATCAGTAATTAAAACACGGAACAGCTGTCACTCTGCGGCATCCAAGGCAGACCGGGTGGGATAATGAGCCCCTTCCCTGGGCTCCATGCAGGGTTCTGTCCCCCACAGCCCCCCCGAGGAGGGGACTGCCACGGGGAGGGACCGGTGGGGGGCAGGGCTGCCATGCGTGCAGTAGTATGGCTGGGTTGGGGGCTCAGGGCTGCCCCTGATCACTCACTCCAGACTGCCCTCCTTAATTCTGCGGGAAGAGGGTTTGTTCCTATTTGCTGGGCCACATGCGCCTGGTGGAGACAGGCTGGGGTGGGGGCACTTCCACCTTCTCTCTCCTGTTTTGTTTGAAATAGCTTAACAAGTCAGCAGGGGCTATTTTTTGTCACCGAGGGAGTTAATTTGCAAAAAGGGCCTGGTGCTAAATGCTCCTGCTAAATTCCCAAAGACTAGGAGGGAGGAACCCTAAATCTCTAGGTAATCCAAGCCAGAAGAGACATCTGCATCCTCTGGCCCATATCCCCATCCTGCAGAGGAGGACAGTTGAGAGGCGGAAAGGCACTGTGGCTGGGGCCAGTCATTGGTGAGAACCCAGTGTTTGCTGGGAGTTGAAAGATCTGAGTTTGGACCTTCACAGCCCCCAGTGTGACCTGGGGCAGCTGTAGCCACCTCTGGGCCTCAGTTTCTCTTCTGACTTGGGAGTGGAGGACGCAGGGGTCTTTTTAGGGCTGTCAGCACAGATGTCTTGGGAGCAGAACCTTCCTGGGGCATGATCTGGGGCGGACCTATTTCTCTCCTGTGGAGCCCAGATGGGGAGCCAGGCAGTGTTGTCTGTTGTCTGCCCATTCCGCTAGCAGCCCCACTTGGACTCCTCTTGCACCCCTTTTACCCCCAGTTTGACGGCAGCTTCTCTGGACACCTCTGAGGGTCTCTCCCTGCCCTTTTCCCTCTCACACTCGCTCCCTCCTTCTGTCTTCTATGCATTTCCAGGTTGTCTGTACCACCTCCTACCAGCAGGGAACAAAGACTTGTCCCCTGCTCTACTCAGGAAGGGGAGGTCTGTAAGCCAGACCAGAGGCCGAGGTGCCTCCATCCCCTGCACACTGAGCCCCAGGAGCTGGGCTCTGCCAGAACCCCCTGAGTCCTGTGACTGGGAGGATTTTGTGTCGTGTTGGGCTGGGGTCCTCTGCACCTTCATGTCTGAGCTATGAGGGTGGCTGCATGTTCACGTCTGTGGCACATAAGGATTGACGACAGGAAAGAATGTTTGAAATCAGGGACCTTGGTGAGACCCCTGGGCTGGATGGAGAGAATGTCCCACGGGGAGGTGTGCCCAATATTCACAAGGACCAGTATGCTGCATAGGGAGGGACCTACCTGTCAGGCTGGGGACCCTGAGGACTGGGGAGGACAAAGATGCTCAGGAGCAAGCGACCTCCTGGTTGATGCCGTACAGTTGCCGGGATGTGCAGCTGCGGTGTGGGCACCTTAGGACACGTGTGTGTGTGTGTGTGTGTGTGTGTGTGTGTGTGTGCGCCTGTGCATGTATCCGCTAATCGATGCAGTCAGAAGGGCTGGGACATCCGGGACCCAGTGCTTCTGCTCCCTTCTCTAAGCAGCTTGCCCACGGGATAAGTGGAGAGTTGGGAATCACTCCTATCAGGTACACAGTGGGGTTTCCTCGTGGCTTTCACTGTTGTTTAAGACCAAGACGGTTTGAGTTCTTAGAGAAGGAAGGCCAGCAGCTGTGACAGGCGTGGTGTCCTAGGGGAATGGCCGTTGTGGGAGCGGAAACCTGCCAGAGAGGGTGGGAGCTGAGGGTTACTTCTGGCCATGGCACCTGGTGGTGGTGTGAGGCTGGTGGGCGAGAAGACCAAGATGCCGCTTGACTCAGAGGCAGGGCCCAGGGGCTTGGCAGTGCAGGGGGCACGCAAGGCATCTTTCCATCCCGCAAGGAGCTAGGAGATGCTGAGGAGGAAGGGAGCCAGGTCGGTGTCTCCAGGGACCCTGGGCCTGGGGTTAAGCACAGCAGTCATGTTAGGTCCACGCAGGAGAGGCCTGATGGAGAAGGCAAGAAGCATTGCTCAGCCGTCAAAAAACCCTGCCGCGAGGGAAGCCCTGCCCCACCACCTGTGCATTAATGTCCTCCTGGGCTGCACTGTACCCTCCTAGCTTCTCCCTGTCTCCTCGTACAGGCGACGAATATCCATGCTCCCTGACGCTGCCGCCGACAGCCGTGCTGACAGCCTGTGCTCAGTGCTTGGCTCATCTCCACGCGTCCCTGTAACAAACCGGTGAGGCAGGAACTGTCCTTGTCTTCCTGTGCTGAAGTGATGTCTATTAGAACACTGGTCGCCAGGACAGAGGCCACCTCAAACAGACATAAGCAAAAATGGGGCCCCTGGTTTGTATATCCAAAAACTATGGGTTTCGGGGCTGGTGTGATTTTTGGGTCACCTGCTTAGCCCTGAACCCATCACTATGGCGGGGAGTGCTCTGATTGGCCCTCCCTCAGAGCAGGTGGGCAGTCGGCTGCAGAAGGACAAAGACTGGGGAGGGGATCCCAGAAAAAAAGGGGGTGACTGCAAGGCAGATGACTCGTTGGATGGCAATGCAGGCTCTCGGAAGCACCTCTTCTATGCTTCCCTGTGGTGCTCGGGGGCAAGGGCTGGCATGTCTGTCCCCAAACCTTTACTCGGGAAGCCCCTGATTGTCCTGGAGGCCTGATGTGGTCCAGGCCGTGAGGGCCTGTTTCTGTCAGCATTACAGCATCGCTCTGCCTCCAGTTCGGAGGAGGTGCAGGGTGGGGTCCCCTAGAAAAGGCCCTCTGAGCTCAGGCCCTGGGACCCCATCAGATGGCCACTGCACTTCCATAACTTAAATATATGGAATGTAATTATTTTTTAAAATATTCCAATAAAATTATCTCCGATTATTTTCGTCACAATACAAATAGCTTCAATTAGAGTAGAAATAGGGCGCGGGTTTATAGCTACCATGAATCTGAAAGTAACCTCAGTTCCGGGGTGGAAAAGCCTGCATCTCCCATTGAGGCCTGCCATGAATCCTGCGGCAAAATGTCCCCGATTCCCGCGTGGGGACTGCAGGCCGGGAGGATGGGGAAGGGACACTCCCTGGAGACCACCCCTCTCCAGTGAGTTGCCAGTGCAAGGTCCCAACTCCAACAGCCGGTCCCAGGCCTGTTTGGGAGAGCGGTGGTCTCCAGGCCCCCGGGAAGGCTGGATGTGGGGTGGAGGAGACTGACCTACTCACGGGTCCACACCCCTCCCTGAGCGTGTGTGCCTGTGGGCTGAGACATCCAGGGCCTGGAGGAGCCCCACTCTGCCCCCTCTCCCAGGCTCTCTGGGGCCTTCGGCTCTGGTCTGGTTTCCCAACCCTCAGAGGCAGCCTGATATGCAGGTTCCCCTTCACAAGAGGGCAGTCCTCTTAGACAGACCCAGACCCTGAGACCCAGCCAACCCCCCACGTTACAGATGGGGAAACTGAGAAATCCAGGGGCAGGATGATCCAGGGTCACACAACAACAGGAGCCAAGGCCTGTTTGGCTCCTTGAATGGAGTGTCTGCCTGCAGACTGAGGGGTCCCAGGTTCGATTCCGGTAAAGGGCATGTATCCTGGTTGTGGGTGCATCCCTGGTGGCGGGCATGTGGGAGGCGGTTGATTGATGTCTTTCTTTCTCTCTGTCCTTCTCCCTTCCTCTCTGTAAATAAACAACAACAACAGGAGTGGCAGATCAGGGGACTCCCAGTTCCAGGAGGCCACAGGAGGGGGTGAGGACAGAGGGAGAGCAGCCGTTCCAGCACGGAGGCCAGGCCCTAACCGGCTTCCCTGCCCTGTCCTGCCTCCTCCTCCTCCCCAGCACATCTGACTGTGACAAGAGCCCACCCCACCCCACCCCTGTCCTGGCAGGGCAGAGCAGGCCTCCCCAGCAGCCATCCTCACAGGTCTGTGAGCTGGGCTCAGCCATGGGTCCCATCATGGGCCCTCAGCCATTCTCCTCAGGGACTCGCCTTCCCCATGTGGGTTCAGAACACGCCGCCTGCTATGGGTGATCCCCTGTGACACCACTGCTGGAGCAGGGAGAGAGAGGGTCCGTCTGAACCTGCGGGGACTTCACTGCTGCTCGGCCCGTCCATTCCTGCCCTTTCTGGTGAACTTGAGCATTTTTCTCTCAAACTCCAATGAGAAGATTCGGGGGACGTTAAAAAGTGGAACTGCAAGAAAAAGGTAAACGTGGAGACACCCGTTCCTCTCTAGCCAGACTTGTCTCTCTGTCCTTTTTAATGTTTTGTAGTTTTCTTCGTCTAGTTTTATGTGCGTCACGTTCAGTTTACACAACAGTTTCTTGTGAATGAGGCCTTTTCCATTCATGCTCAGTCAGCTGGTGACTGGTAAGCTGTGGACTTCGCTTGGCAAAAGTTCCATCAGAACCCTTTTGCAAACTCTCGCAGTGGCTCTAATTGCTGTGTGGGTAACTCTTTTGGATCTTGTAGGTAAACATAAACGTTATCTGCCAGGAATGATAATATTGTCTCTTCTTTTCTAATCTCTGCACTGCTTTAAAAAAAAATACAAAAAAAACCTTTCAGGCTTTCTGTGTTGGCCAAGTGCCTTACGTAAAACTGAGGAGAGAGAGGCCACCTCTGTTCCTCAGGGAGGCCCAGAGACGGAGCCCTAGGAGTCCAGGGACCACGCACCCGGCAGTGTCCGGCAGCGCCGTGGGGCTCCCGTCCTTAGCACGCCCACAATCCCAAAGGTCTTGCGTTTCCCTGGACTCTCTCTTCCCTCTCAGGGTCTCCAGGGCCCTGCTGGGGGGTGAAGGCAGCCAGTCCCATCTCCTCTGAGGGTCTCCTTGGGCGGGGGACTCCAAGGGATGTGTTCTTGCCTTTGTCCCCACGAGTTCCTTCCTGAAGGGCCCCCAGCCCCTCGGTTCCACTGCATTGATAAACCCATTTCCTGACTTAAGGCCCCCGTGGGCCTTCCCCTTGCAGGGCTCCAGGGGGAAACCCAGCTGATTCCTCCCCTTTGCTTCAGGGGTGGGACATGACCCAGACCCGACCAGGGAGAGGAACTTATGCCCTAACCACCCCGATGTGTTCAGTGATTGCAGAAACGTCCATCCTGAGTCTCGGCCATACAGCGTAGTTCCACCTCCAGCGGGGCCATCAGACCCTCCACCCAGCAGGCGTTAAGCAGCAGCACCGCCTGCTCTCCACCCCGAGGGTGCAGGGGAGAGCAGATGTGGATGTGGGTAGAGACACGCACCATGCAGTGAGGTCCCAGCACACATGGTTTAGGAATCGAGGGCAGGGGTCGCTGGGCTCAAAGGTGAGAGTGGTCCCTCCTGCTTGGCTCTGTGGTGGGAGGAAGCACCGTGGGAATGGCAGCCTGGGCGTGTGAAAGGCGCACTGACCACCAGTTCCAGGAGGCCACAGGAGAGGGTTCTGGGTCCAGCCAGGACAGGATTTGAGGTTGGACAAGAGAGGACACAGGCTGTGGGCAGAAGGCAGCTTGGGCAGGGAGCCCCAAGATAATGAGCTCAAACTTTCTCTGGAGGGTCTCAGGCTGTGGGGAGGGGCGCATTTTCATTTGACCACTTAGAAATCTGAGGCCAAGTCAGATTTGGTCCCTCCCCACCCAAGACAGCCCACCCCTGCAATGGCTTTGGCCTGGCCGGACAAATCATCATCATGGAACTGCATCACATACTAGTGATATTAAGAGGAAAATGGTGCAATTTTTTTAATTTGGGGGAGCCCTTGGGACCTGCCACAGGCCCGTGGTTCTGACTAGTGCAGGTCAGATAAGCCCAGCCTTGTCCGTTGAGGACAGGGACAGCAGGTGGAAGCTCCTAAGGCAGACCCAGGGGTGGGCCTCAGGAGGGCCAGGTGGAGGGGGATCGAGGTCCCACGTTGGACTGAGTGGAGAGGCCTGTGCCTGAGGCCGGCCCGAGAGAGGCTGGCACAGTCTGGCCAGCTGGCTGGGCAGCTAGGGTTTAACACTCAGAAAATAGGGCGTCGCAGAAACCCGTTTGGCTCAGTGGATAGAGCATCGGTCTGCGGACTGAGGGGTCCCAGGTTCGATTCCGGTCAAGGGCATGTGCCTTGGTTGCGGGCACATCCGCAGTGGGGGATGTGCAAGAGGCAGCTGATCAATGTCTCTTTCTTATTGATGTTTCTAACTCTCTATCCCTCTCTCTTCTCTCTGTAAAAAATCAATAAAATATAATTTAAAAAAGAAAATAGGGCGTCACTCCACTGCGATTGACTCCAGACGGGTGATCATTGATTTAGGGCTCCAGGCAGGTGTGTATTCTGAAACCCAGGGGAGAGAAACTTTGAGGCGAGGAGGCCCCATTTTGCATGGAGCACTTCCCTACGCCCGATCAGTTCTACAGCCAAAGCACTTTTGTCCCCTGGAGGGAGCTAGGATGGATTCGAACTAACCAGGAAGTTCTTTGATTGCTATTTTAAAACTTCTCTTTGTACCTGGCCTGACATCATAATTACTCGCCTGAGATTTATCTTGGACAGATGATGAGCAATGATAGGGTTTAAGGTGATAATTGAGTGTATCAGACACCTCAGCTCCTCCCTGGCGTTCAAGCTTAAGCCAAGTGGTTTTCCCTCTAGGCCACGGGTGTTCCTGGCCGTCCTGCTAAGAGTGAGTTATGGAACGAGACAGGCACTTTGCCATGAGTTCTGTCAGCTCCACACCTTGCTGTGGTCAGCTGATGGGCGGCTGTTGAGCTCTGTCTTGGGCCAGCGCTTTGTAAGTCAGGCCTTTGTAGGAGACTTACAGCCCTAACGCTAAGCCAGACTTCCGCTTGTGCCGCCACCAAGTATTTACTGGGCTCCTACTGTGTGTCCGGCACCATTCTAGGACTCGTCCGTAAACCAAAGAGAAAGGGCCCTGGCCTCAGGGAGTGTGGAGGGGCATAGTTCCACAGACACACAATCAAGCCAACAGAAAAGGACCTGCAGAGAGACACGTGCTGCCAAGAAAATGCGGCCGAGCTCAGCAGGGCCCCTCTGAAGGCCAAAGTGGAAGTGAGCCCAAGCAGCCAGCCGGAAGGCCAGGAGGAGCGGGACAGCCAGGGGGACAAGGAGGGGTGGGAGGTGGAGAGCATGAGCTCAGAGGTTGGCAGTGGTGGCGGTGGAGGATCCTACTCAGTCCCCATTAGAGTCTCCTGAGCCCCATCTTCTTCTAGAGGAAGCCCTCTGGGATGGGCTGGTGGTGCTGTCCATAGGAAGCCCTGGGTGTGAACAGCAGTGCTATCCTCACCCCCTGGAGGCAGGACAGCTACATAACTGCAGGGTGCCTGGTTCAAAGAGCAGGGCAAACTTCTTCCTTTCTGCCACAGTCTCTCTCTCCACATGCTGTGATGCTTCTTGTTTGTTTTTTATTTTATTATTTATTTATTTATTTATTTATTTTATATATTTTATTTAGTCTTTACAGCGAGGAAGGGAGAGGGATAGAGAGCTAGAAACATCGATGAGAGAGAGACATCGATCAGCCACCTCCTGCACGCCCCCCACTGGGTATGTGCCCACAACCAAGGTACATGCCCCCGACCGGAATGGAACCTTGGACCCCTCAGTCTGAAGACGGATGCTCTATCACTGAGCCAAACCGGTTCTGGCCTTATTTGCTTTTCCATGCCATCCTCCCTTGGGCATGGGGGGTACTTGTGAGGTGAGTGCAATTCTCACAAATATCCAGGGCCCCACTCTGCAACGCAGTGCTCAAACCGAAGCTCCCATTGCTTGTGCTCATCCCCACCCCACCCCCAGCAGGGAGGGAGGAGCAGAGGGGCAGGGAGCAGGTGGCTGGGAGTCCCTTCTGCGTTGTAGGGAGGTAGTGAAAGGTGACACTGCAAGCCCCAGCACCTGTTCCAATGTCCCTTACAAACCACAAGTTCAAAGATAAAAATTACGACGAATGTCAAGATGAGGACAGAGCAAGTCAAATCCCAAGCACAGGTCCGGGGTTTGTTCTGAGCCTGGGGGGATGGGGATGGGGAGCTTCGCCACTGTCCTGGCTCAACACTCATAAAAGCTGGCGCGGCCTGGAGGTCTTTCTAAATTTCTAATGCCTGGGCCCCACACAGACCAATTTCGAGGGTGAGCTCTTGGCATCATGGTGCTTTAAATGTGAAGCTAGGGCTGAGAACCACAATCCCGTCTGCTGTACGTGAGTGTTGGGGGAGCTGCCAAGCAGTGGGGGGCTGAAGTAAAACCTAACCAAGCCCCTCCTGTTGAGGGAGGCAGACCAGCTGTGCAGCCGCTGCCATGGGATGCCCTGGGGTACAAAAACCCCAGGGCTTTGCTGGCTGTTCCATGGAACTGGCGAGAGGGGCGAGGAGAGGGATCAGCATGGACTTCTGGGCGTCAGGATTGAGTGGTGGGGTGGAGGGTCTGTGCTGAAGGGCAACGCTGGGGTGGGTCAGTGAGAAGAAAGCCCGGGGCTAGAGCAGTGGTTCTCAACCTTCCTAAGGCCGAGACCCTTGCATACAGTTCCTCACGTGGTGGTGACCCCCAACCATGAAATTTTGCTACTGTTATGCATCGTGATGTAAATCTCTGCATTTTCCAATGGTCTTAGGCGACCCCTGTGAGAACCGCTGGGTTGAGAACTGCTGGGCTAGAGGAATCAGGGCGTCTGAGCTCCTCTTTGAGAGGAGTCCCTTTTCCACATACAGGACACAAGGTGGGAGGAAAAGGTTTGGCTTCTCCATTCCAAAACACCCCATGGGACGCTTTTCTGGACAGTAATGGAGCTGACAGTTGGGGGTTGAAAAGGCAGCCACCAAATTGCCTCTTGACGTTGGACAGGGCAAGAGGACAGGTAAAAATGAGGAGGAACCTCTGTGATGACAGACAGATGGACCTGGGTGGCCCTGGACAGACATGGGGCCTAGAAAGAGTGGGAGGCACTCCAGCTTTATTTTTACTTAAAAGTATGTTTTGTTTTGTTTTAATATTTGTATTGGTTTTAGAAAGGATGGAAGAGGGAGAGAAAGATAGAAACATCAACGATGAGAGAGAATCATTGATTGGCTGTCTCCTGCATGTCCCCCACTGGGGATTGAGCCTGAAACCCCAGCACGTGTCCTGACCGGGAATCGAACCGTGACCTCCTGGTTCATAGGTCAACATTCAACCATTGGTGCAAGGAGCACAGGCCGCGGGCAGTGTGGAAGTAGGTGCGTTTCTCAATGAGATCTCAGACCTGGACTCTGCCCTGTTTCTGCCATGGCTTCCTGTGTGTCCTTAGGAGAGACATCATCAGCTCAGCTTGACCTCGGTGTATTTATCCATGAACTGGGAATCGTGCCTTCTCTGTTCCAAGGTTCTCAGAGAGGTCGGTGGTGAGGGCAGGGAAGACCCTGCTGGGGTCAAGAACTGCTGGGCGTGGGCCAGATTGCTGGCTGGCTGGGTGTGGCCACCAGCCTCCAGTTTCCATCAGCCCTTGCGAGAGGGATAGAGCAGAACAAAGAATAATCTGCAACATTCTGGCTCTGAAAACCGGGGAGTTGGTGGTTGTACCATCAATCAGGATGAGGAGGTATAGGGTAGAGGAAGCAAAATCTGACATCCAGGTCAGGACTTTCTAGGGACTGGGCGGCCTAGGGCTCTGTCTAGTCACCTTCCTTCTGCATCCTCTTCTGTTGGAAGACTCTTCTCTGCGGGGCTCCAGAGGGAAACGCAGCTGGTTCTTCCCCTTTGCTTCCGGGAGGGGACCGACCAAACCTGACCAGTGAGAGGACCTCCTTTCCTTACCACCCAGATTGGTTCAGCGATGGGCACGTGACCCAAGCCAATCCTGCCTGGGGCCTTGTGGGGTAAAGTCCTCTCTCTCTCTGGGATTACAAACTGGTATGTGAAAGTGTAATGGCTGTCTTGGCTGCCGTCAGAAGCCAGCCTGAAAATGAAGCCAATAAGAGAAGAAAGCCACGCCACGAAAGGGAGGTGGACGCCTGATAACACCGGTCCAGCTGTACCGGAAGCAGCAGTAAATGCCCAGTGCTGTAGTGGTTGCTGTGAAAACAAAGTGAGCGAAAGCAGACAAGCTTGAGCTCTTTGGGGCTGGTGGATTGATCAAGAGCATGTTTCCCTTAGCTATGGCTCCAACAGGAAGGAGTCTGTCGACGGGTTTTGGCGAGGGATGAGAGCAGCGCAGCAGATGGTGGCCATCAGGGAAGTGTTAAGGAGAACGCAGAGACCATCTACACGTGTGCGTTTTGTCTATCGATCCTCGGCAGAGACGGAGGGCACTGTGTTAAGATGTGGTTGGTAGAAACAGCTCTGTGTGAAAGCAGAGAAATGAAGTGCTGTGAGTAACTTGCCGGCAATCTGAGGTGAGACTAGGGAAACGGGGCTCGGAGGATCCGTGAATGCTCGGCTTGTCCCCACAGCAACGTCCTCTGAATGTCAATTATCCTGGCTGTGCTCCTGGCGAAAGCAACTGGGTAGGTCATTTTTAAATGTTTATCCCTTTAATAATGATGACAATAAGAGCACTCAAACAAACATTTGGAAAACAGAAGACCATCCCTTACAATCCCACACCCCTAATACAACCATCGTTAAGACATTTAGGGAATGCAATGGCAGAGACTTGGGTGGAGTTGATGAGTTTGTGCAATGTGTTCATTATTCTATTCTTGGCTCACCTGGGGCCATGACCAACCCCAGAGCTGAGAGTGAGGTGGTAGAGGCTTACTCTTTATATATATACTGTTGATTTTTTTTACAGAGAGGAAGAGAGAGGGATAGAGAGTTAGAAACATCAATGAGAGAGAAACATCCATCAGCTGCCTCCTGCACACCTACCTTCTACTGGGGATGTGCCCGCAACCAAGGTACATGCCCTTGACTGGAATCAAACCTGGGACCTTTCAGTCCACAGGCTAACACTCTATCCACTGAGCCAAACCGGTTTTGGCATGGCTTACTCTTTTTTTTTTTTTAATGTTTTTGTATTAATTTCAGCAAGGAAGGAAGAGGGAGAAATATAGAAACATCAGTTATGAGAGAGAATCATTGATTGGCTGCCTCCTGCATGCTCCCATCTGGGGATGGAGCCTGCAACCCAGGCATGTGTCCGAGAATCAAACTGTGACCTCCTGGTTCAGAGAGCAACGCTCAACCACTGAGCCATGCCAGGCGAGAACAACAGAAAAACCGACCTGGAATCCTGCTCTGTTCATTTAAGAGCTGTGTGAGTCTAGGCAAGTTACTTAGCTCCTCTGAGCCTCAGTTTCTTCATCTGTAAAATGGGGGGAATGATGATACCTATTTCATTGGGGCGTTATGAGACTTCGGTGGAGTTGATGAGTTTGTGAGGGAGAGCTCTCCTCACTTCTTGCCTTAGGCACTGCATAGGAACAGCCACACACCCTGGTCCTGGCTGCTCTCTTTGTCCTAAATCCTCCATCGAGACCCTGAGCCACCAGTGATGTACTGGGAGAGGGAGACACCTCCAGCCAGGAAAGGCTGCAAGTGGAGTGGATGTGTTTGTGCTCTCTCCATGCCCACGGTGGATCTGGAGTCAACGCAAGTGTCTTGGGAATGAATCTTTTGTTTCCTCCCACATCATCTCTGCCTCTTAGGCTCCTTTGAAGGCAAGTTCCCTGGTGGACATCACACGCCTTCAAGAGTTCTTGCTGTGAAGGCTCTCAGCCCCACCCTTGTTACCAGAACTGGCTTCCCAGGGTGTCTCATTGCATCCTTCTCTGTGCCCAGACACCATAGGCCATCCGTCACTGTTTGCAGGGAACTAGATTAATGGGGGAAGAAGTAATTTCCATACAGCCACGGTGAAGACATTATCATCTGGGAAGTGCAGGGACTTCCCCAAACTGCCATGTGCTCAGGTGAGACCCTCCCCTCCCCAGGACACCTAGCCTCTCATTCCACCCCATCCTGTGCTGGGACAGGCAGAGTGTAACAAGGTCCTGAGATGCAAACAGGAGGCGATGCAGCTCCCACTCAGCCCCAGAGCCAGGGCTGCAGGAAGGCTGGGGCTCATCTCCGCCAAGAGAGGGCCTGCTTATCTGAGATCACACAGAGAGCTGGGGGGCAGACGATGCCGTGGCTAGGTCTCCTGTCTCTGAGCTGAGTGCTCATCGTTGGGGAGGAGTTGACAGAGGCTGGAGGGTGTGTCTGTCAGAATGGGTGGTCTCAGGTTCTCCATCCTAGGCCCTTGCACACTTTTGAGACCTTCCCTGCCCCACCCTCTCCTCTTGATCTGTCTGAGCACTTTGGAGATGCCGGCCTGAGCCCCAGAAACAGGGGTGGGTGCCTGCTGAGCCCTGGTGAGGTGGCTCGAAAGGTGGTCCTACCAAAATCTGTCCACCGGAACAGAGACAAGAATGGAGTCATGTCATCACAAGCCAAGGAGTGCCAAGGACTTCTGGCAGCCACCAGAAGCGATGCAGGGCATGGAATAATTCTCCCTCAGTGCCTCAGGAGGAACCAACCCACACAAAAATCCATTTTAGATTTCTGGCCTCCAAACATGAAAGAATAGTATTTTTTGTTTTTGTTTTAAGCCACCCAGTGTGCGGCAATTGGTGATAACAGCCCTGGGATATCGGTGCACCTGTGGGCCCACCGAGGGGCAGGAGCTAGCCAGCCCCCGCTGGCACGGCTGGCAGGCCTGGCCAAGAGCAACACCCGGGGCAGGTGGGCGGGCAGCAGATGCTCACCGGAGAGGGGAGAGGAGCCATTCACATCCTGACTGCCTTTCACTCAAACACAGATGCTAGAGGAGGGGAGAGAATAAAGCCGGACACGAGCTAAAAGCAGTAAAGTCAGATCTCATTTAGTAACCACTAAGGCAGGACAAAGAGACGTGGGTATAGAACTGAGCTCAACTCTGAGTTGAGGCGACAGGGCCTGTTAAAGGATGAATGAGGGAATAAGGAGGGGAGTGAGCAGGGGCTGGAGCAGAGTCAGAGAAGCAAAAGCTGCAAAAGTGGGGGAGGTCAGTGTGAGGAGGCCAGTTGGCTAACTGGGCTATGGAAGCAGGCTCCTTTCCTCCCCCAGAGCCAGGAAAACGGGGGGCGGGGGGGAGTAAGAGGGGTTATAGGGTTAGAGGCGGGTGGAGACTAGACTCAGGTGTTTATTGAACAAATAGTACATTCTTGGCAACCTTGAGCTCTCTTCTCCCTGCAAAAACTTCAGGGGGCTGTCACAGTGTGGGGGAGAATGAATCGTCTGTGCTCAGAGTCAGGTCCTACAGGTCAGTGCGGAGGCCTGTGGAGAAGCTCGGAGCAGCCTGAGGTTGGTCAGAGAGAGTGTCTGTCAAGGAGAAGGAGGCAGGTTGGAGTCCCACAGTCCTAGGTGCAGTTCCGGTGGGGAAGATGGATGAGCCCACTGCCTGGCGCGCACAGTGAGCACACAGAGGAGGGCCTCCTAAGCAGGCAGGAGGCAGGCCCATCAGGAAAGGCGGGCCCATCCTGAAGGCAGTGGAGGAGGAGGTGGCAGAGGGGGTTGCCTGGGGAACAGCAAGCAGAAGAGCAGCATCGCGAGTGTGGAAGTGGAGGGGACACTGGCAGTGGAAGGTGGCCCAGAGCTGACAAAAGGAGGCCGGTGGAGTGGTACCCAAGTTTGGGGCTGGATCTCCAGAGGCCCGGCCAGCTGGGATGGGGCGTGGGGGGTGGGATCCAGATACCCCATGTGAGGAGCACTCTAGGTGATACTAAGTGCAAGCCTTCTTGAGACCTCACCGCTTTAGCCCAGGGGCAATGTGGCATCCCCGAAGAGCTGCGAGCAGGGACAAGATCAGATCTTTTATTTAAAGGACCACTGGGCAGACTCTGGGATAGTTCCAGACACTGAGCTCCGGCGAGGGGAAGGGAAGTGCGGGGCGTGGCCTAGTCCTTTGGGGGCGCGGAAGGGAAGCTGCTCCACTGCAGCCCCCCAGGCCCACCGGCTTCTCAGAATCCATGGAAACCACGGAGGAGGCTGGAAAAGCAGACGGAGGAGGAGACTGAATGCCTTCTTGCAAATCCTGGCGAGGGGGTGGGGCACATTCTCTTCCTTGGTGAGTAAAAGCCTAAAACACCTTTTCCCTCTCACTGGCAGCCACTCTACCTGAGGATTTGCTTTCATTTCCTCCAGGGCTGTAGGAATGAGGGAGGATCGTTTCTCTGGGAGGGACTCGCTGACTGTGGAGTGAGGGCAAGGGTCAGGGTAGGGTGAGAAGAGATGGAGGACAGAGGTTGTGGGACTGCAAGTCAGGTAGTGGTTGATGTTGGGGGTTAGGGGTCAGGGTTCAAGAGTGCATGTTAACCGAGCTGGGAGGGCACTGGGTCTGGGAGGTTGGGGGATGGGGGTCGGTAGTAGAGAGAGGGGGAGTTTGGGAGGCAGCAGGCAGGAACTGGAGAGTCAGGGGTGGGGCAGAGGTGGGGGGTAGGCTTGCTCACTCAGGCTCTGGGTTCCCATGAACTAGGGTCTTCCCCCGACCCAGCATCCAACTGTCCTCCTGGCCCTGCCCTGGAAACACTCTGTCTGTGTTCCTCCTGATAAACAACCAGGCCTTTTCCTGCAAACACACACCTCCAACCCTAGGCCGTTCCTTTTCACTGGTCTCGCCGAGGTGAGCTGATGAGGGTTCACCCAATGCACAGGTGGCTTCTGGCTTTCGCCGTCACAGGGAAGCAGCTGCCCCTGTGCAGGGGTGGGTGATGAGAGGTGCAATGACTGGTCCGAAGGCTGAGTTGCACATTTTTTGGTTTTATAGGTATTTCCGAAGTGCTTTCCAAAGTCAATGTTCCCACTTATTTCCCCAAAGCCTTCTACCATTCGGTATCAGCAAGCTTTCCCTCGATGTGAATCTTGGGGTGGGAGTGATGGCTAACGGGCTCTCAGGCCAGCGGGGCTGAAGCTTCGTGGGCACCACGGTCTCCTGGGCCAGCCAGTGAGCTTTCCTGACTGGGCTGCGAGGGGGGCAGAAGGAGCTGGCCTCACCGGGAAGTAGGGCAGAAAGGGTCTTGGGCATGAAGGGCCCTCACTGAGGAGAAAAAGGGGTGTGTGATGTACGGGGGTTGTATGTGTGCTAGAACTCAGGACTATGCCCAGCACCCATGTTTCATCCCTGGAGAGGCACCTGCCAGGGCTTGGCCTAGTCATGTGAGGAAGCTGAAGACACTAGAGAGGTTAGGCTGCCAGGAGTGCTGCCCACACAATGAACCCAGAACCTGGCTATGCACCACATGCAGCTGTGTGGGATGAGATGTCTGAGCTACCCCTAAGCCTCCAAAACCAAGTGCCGCCCCCCATAATCACACAGGAGAGCTTGGAGCTTGCTCCTCTGCTGGGTGGGCCTTTCCTTGAGGCCTGGAACCTCCTTAGTGAGGACCCTGAAGTTCACTTCACAAGCGTAATTTGATAGCAGGACAAACTACACCCTTGGTGACAGCCAGGTCCAAAGATCAAAGGGGGTGTCTGAGCCGCCAGCTCCGCAGCCTGGAGTTCAGGGGACGTCCACCAAGATTCCGCATGCTCCTCTCGGCCCCGTTTTGGCCTCCTCCCTCAAGCAGAAGAGGTGCTGGTGGAGGTTTTGGTCTTTTTACCTCCCAGTTCCCAGGCAGGCCTGGTGCCCACCCTCACAGGCACAGGCCCTGAGGCTCTGGGCAGCCACTGTCAGCTGCTGGCCTCCGCAGGAGGAAGCTGAGAGAGGCCTTGTGCGGAGCGGTCCCCGGGCCTGAGGGCCAATCTGTGGTCCGGGCCCTGAGAGGAGTGCTGCTTTGGAGGGTCCTTGTGCAGAAGCTCCTGCCTCTGGCCTTTCCGCTGTGAAATGATGATCAGTGAATTCTCCTCCAGCCCTAAATACCGATAAAATTGTGGTTTTCCCCAAGACTGAACTAAATGCCCGAAAGGATGAAGAAGGGAGTGAGACCCGTCAGCTCACTGCGCTGTCAGTGAACTTGGCGTCTCATTCAGAGAGCGTACTACGGTCTGGACTGAGCACAGCAGAGGCAACTTCTTGGGTATCTATCCATCTTTTAAAAAGATGCTTCGGCTGTACCGGGCAGCACTGGGAAGTGGGGTGGGGACTCCGAGCGGACAGTCCAAGTCTTGGACTTGGGCGGGTGTCTCTGCAGCAGCTCAGTGAGGTGTTTTGCTCGGGAAGGAGCAGGGCTCTCCTCTAGGTCTACGCTCGGTTTGGTCTGCCCCGGAAGGCTAGCCAGTGAACTCCCGCAGACCGTTACCGTTAGTTACCCATCCAGGCCACCTGGCACAAACCAAGGCTGTATGCACCCATGCCAGCCTTGCTTTGGGGTGTGGCAGTGCAGGCCAAGTCCCCAGGCCAGGCTTGTGGGCTTTCAGTGGACACAAAGCTCTAGCGACATGATCATTTGGATTTACTTGGCCCCAGTCCCATCTGTATTACAGGGGCCTTGAAAGTCTCTCCCAGATACTCCTGCGGCTCCCCAGAGTGATTCTTGCAGAAGCCCACAGAGTCTTCCCACTTCCTGGGCTACAAGTCTGCTGCCTAGCATGCCCCCCCTCCCCGGGACCTCACTTCTCTGCACCACTGCTGCCCAGTCTCCAGCAACAACACAGCTGTGATCATGTGGTGGGGCTGCCTTCGAGGGCCCCCAAGGCAGTGCAACCACTCGATGCTGAGGCAGAATCAAGGTCCCTACAGACTTCTCCGACCTGACAGTCAAACTGTACTCCAGGCAGAGGTGAGGTGAAGGTCACACTTTCTCCCTAGGTAAGAAGGTACTTGCACCCTACATCTCCCCCAATTCCTGGTGAAAATAGCTGTGGGGGAGGAAGAGACTTTCCTCCCCACTCTCGGGTCCTTTTGTTGCTCTAATAGTTAAGTCGACATGAGACAGAAAAGAACCAAATTCAATTTTTTACATGCTTATGGGAACCCACATACATACATGAGAGGTTCCGAGACAGAAAGAGAAAATGATGTGCATGTGCCTCAGCTAAGGACGAGGTGAGGCACGCTGGGGCTTCCGAGGGAAGGAAGATCGTTCGCAGGACGATGAGAAGAGCAGATGTTCAATAATTAGGAACTTGTCCTGTCCTGTAGACAGGTCATAACAAGCTATTTCCGGTAATAAGTCTTTTTATGAGCAAGATGTCTAGTTAAATTCTTTAAGAGAGCGGTAAAACTTTCTCATGAGCTTGCAAGGGTTCCATTTCTTTTAGCTCAAAATAATTCAGATGCCCAAGTGGCACATGTTGGGGAGGCCTGTTCTGGATCCCTGCCCAGCTCCTATGGTGCCTGTCCTCAGCCTCCTCTCTGGGAGGAGGGTCTTCTCTCTCTGCCCTGCATCAGCTTTGATAACCTGGCACAACAAACCACCCGAGGTAATGGCTCCAAACAGCCATGTATTTATATAGCTCAGGGTTCTGAGCGCCTACCCAGCTGGGCTCTGCTGGACCCAGGTTGGCTGGAACCTGTGTGTCTGCTGGTTGGCAGGCTGTGGAACAGGTGCCTGATACTCTGGCAGGCTAGCTAGGACAGCTTCACATGGACGGGGCACCCAAGAGTGGCAGAGGGCCAGCCCAGGGCATGAACACCTTCCAGGACCTCTGCTTTTGCTAATGTCCCACTAATCCAAAGTAAGTCTCATGGCCACCCAGATTCAAGGGCCGGTGGAAAAGACTCCTCTTCTGAACGGGAGGGGCTGCAGCATCACAAAGCAAGGATGTGGATACGGCAAGGGCCAGAATTTGAAGTTGCTTTTGTGATCTATTCTATGTCCCTAACCCCTCTCACACAACTTCCTTGTAGATCTTCATTTGCCTGCAGTGCCAGCCCATGTGTAAGGACCCCAGCTGGCTGGAGTCCTCTGGAAGGCAGTGAGCACTGACCATCCTTTTATGTGTAAGTTGCTCTGCAGGTGGTCAGGGCTGAGAGGGAACTCACAGGGCACCTCAGTCACCATCACACTTTGGGGCTGAGGGTCTTGGTCCTCTCCTGCTACCTTACTTCTCACATCCTCTGAAGTGAGGGTGTTGGTCATCAGGAGCCAGGGGCTGTGCTGAGTGTTTCATGGGACACCCCATCAGATCTCCTCACCAAAGTCTGCGGATGGTTTCAGGTAGGGCTGAAAGCATCTTCCTTGAAATGCTACCCTGACACTAACTTAGGCGAGGGGCAGCTGTGAGTGTCTGTGGGAGCCTCAGAGATGCTCAGTAACGTGGAGCTGGGCAGGGGAGAGCCCATCCCCCGGGGAGATTTCTTTCCAGGACATGAGCCACGGAACCAGAGTCCCCTGCCTGGGACCTTTGCACTCACACTTTGGATATTAGGAATATCTTTCTTTTTTATCAAGATCTTGAACTGTGGTAATAAAGTTACTCCAATGAATAGCCCTGCACAACATGGGAAATGTAATAAAGGTGAAGGCAATAAAAGGTGGGGAGAGGAGCCGCTCTGTACCAATACGACCAGGACTTGTAAGAAATAAAAGTAATTATCACCTGCCCAACCTGGCCAGCCCACGGAAGAAAACCATTTCGGAACCTGATTTCCCATATTGAATGTCAATAATTGGATGTATTTATAAGTCTCCCTGGAAGAACACAGCTTGTGACTTCCAGACGAGAAAACAGTCTTCCAAACAGTGAAAAACAATATATTCCCCATTTGCACACACACACAAAGAGCCTGTTTCCGTTGATTTTTTAAGGTGCTGTTGGAATGATTTGCCTTTCCGAAGCCACCGTTCCATTTCTCATCTTGAATTGCCTCACAGACCCTGGCGAAGCACTCAGCGGGGACCACTTCATCCGAGGCGGTGACGGGCACTTCCTAGGGAGGCCCCTCAGCACCGCCCCTCCTTCCTGCAGGAGGCTGGAGACTCAGGCTAGGGCCAGGGAGGAGCGTGACGCGATGTGGGCCTGACGGATGGTGGTGACAGCTGTGGTGTGTCCTGGAGGAAAGAGCAGGCCACGCTGGCCTCAGGGGTGGGAGGGCGAGGGCTGCCGCTGTGGACACTGCGAGCGAGGAAGGAGGCATCTGCAGAGCCGCGATGGAGAGGCAGCTGCGGGCATTCCATTCCCATCACACTCCTTCCTTCCCCACCGAGGGTGAGGTCACGCTAGACTATGCCACCCGTCCCCACCTCAACTCCCCCCCCAACCCCTGCACACCCACATCCCTCTTATTATTCCCCCTCTATCTTTCTGTTCAGAATATTTGTTGCTGGTTTCTTAGCCCAGTCTTCTGTTCTCAGGAAAAGCAAAAACGCAATCAGAGAAACCCCAAATGACACTCCCTGTGGGGTTTCACCACCCGAAGCTGGGGCCCCCATGTGGTTGGTGCAGAGTCTTCCTGGCTTTTTCTAGGTCTCCCCTCTGATCCTCTTGAGGCCTCTTGCCCTTCTGATATGGGCCTGGATCCCATGCTTTCCTGCCTAGAACTTCTCAGGAACATCCTGTTCACCACAGTAAGGAATAGTATATGAAAAAAAAAGAAAGAAAGAAAGAAAGAAAGAAAGAAAGAAAGAAAGAAAGAGAGAAAGAAAGAAAGAAAAGAAATAGTATATGGGGGTGGAGAAGGCCTGGGGGAGGTCAATAGGTGGGGGGAAAGGGACATATGTACTACTATTTGTAACACTTTAAACAATAAAAACATATATTAAAAATATTAGTAAAAAGAAAAGAATGAAATAGTATATGCATCCCTGCTGTCAGCCCTCCCAGATGGGCGCTCCTTGGGAACAATACTGAGGGCTTCTCTTCCTCTCTGTCCCTAGATCTCTAGGGTCGTGTCTAGACCCCAATGCCTCCCAGTGCGGCCCGTCATACACAGAGTGGTTCCATGAGTGACAGCTCAGGGCCAGGCGCAGAGCAAGCATCCAGGCCGCCTCCAGTGTGGCCCCACAGAGCCTTCCAGCAGCCGGGGTGCTTGGTGTGCAGCAGAAGACGGATGGGGCCCATGCCATGGCTCTTCTGGGGACGCCCCTAAAAGGCCCCAAGGGCGGCTCATGAGTGAGAGTCTGGCTGGCGGTCCTCTCTGGGCCTGCCATCTCCAGGCTGCTCTCTTGTGCCCAGGGACCTGCAAGAGCCTGTGGCCAGACTAGGAGGGTAGGCAGGGCGGGGAAGCCTGTCAAGACACGGTGTCTCAGCGGCACAGGAAGCTGCATTTCCACGGGGCCTCTGGCGGGAGCTGGGCACTCCCCGTATATACACTCCAGCTGCTGGGTCCGTTGAGCACAAACATCTCCTGGCCACTTGTAGGTCACTAGCGGGTAGACTGTCGCAGCCAAGGGCCTGTGACCTTAGAGGTATCTCTGCACGAGGCCTGTGTATGCTGCCGACCGCTCTCTTGTTGATTTACACACTCCCGCTCCAACTCTCTAAAATCAATCTTCCCCCAATTGCCTTCTGGCTCCCAGCATTGTCCGGGGTCTGCCCTGCATGAATAACTATGCAATCTTCTCCTACTCCCAGGGCCATTCCTCCTGCTGCCCCTGCCAAAGCCCTGATTGGGAGGGCGGAGGGCTGGTGGGCAGCCCTCTGTGCCAGGCTCATTAACACTGGCAGCAACGGCCCCTGATGCAGAGGGGCCTGGGTGGGCAGGCGTCATGGGTAGGTAGGGCCTTCCTATTATTGCTCACAAACAAGAGTGCTCCATTCAGTTGGTTAGTTCTCCCTCTCCCTTATTATTTTGTGGATGTTTAGAAAAATTACTTCTTTTTCACAGTAATGAATACTCAGAGTTGGCAATTAGCTTAATTTTGACATATTTTATGTAAAAAAGGTCAGAGGGGCTGTGATTAGCTCCCGAACAGGATTTTCCTTCCATAAACTGAGCATTCTGCTCACTATTGATTATTTTTAAAAAGTGTCTCTTACTAGGGAATCAAGTCTCTTTAGGTGAGGGTAGAGCAACTTCTTAATGGAAGGCTCAGAAGTTCCTGGGGACACAGGGCCGGCAGTGAGGTGTAAGGCCTTGTGCCTCTGGTTTCCTCCCTGGACATTGGCTGATAGGCCCGCTCTGGGGTCCTGCCTGGAGGGAAGAGACCCCCTGAGGACTGCTATGTGCAATGGGAAGGGAGAGCTCTTCTCCCATCACCTCTCCTTGATCTTATCTGGGTCTGTCTGGGAAGGCCGCCTTCCTCCTGACAGCTTTGGCCTCTCTGGCCGTGCCCTGGGCTAAAGGTGCCTGGATGTTTGCTCAGGAAATTCTCAGGCAGTCCCATGAGGTGGGTACCACTAGCTCCCACCCGACAGGTGAGGAACCCAGGGATGGTACTGAGATTTGAAGCAACCATGTGGTGCTACCTACTCCGTGTACACTCTGGCTCGATTCTTCCCCTTATTTCAGGGGCCTGCTCTCTTCTCAGCGTGGCGAGGGAGGAACAAACAGCAGTTGCTTCTCTATCTCATAGGCCTAGTGCCCTTCACCCCCCAGCCCAGCCATGGAGACCCACATTCTTGTCTTGATAAAGAAACAAGAGACACTCCAAACTCAAACCCTTCAACTAGAAGCTACTTTCAGCTCTGAATTGGCTGGGGGCTGGGGTTAGGCGTCCAGGGGCCTGTGCTGGGACCCACCTCATGTCCGCACACACTTGCACACCATCCTATGGCCCCGGACCCCAGCAATGGGCCCCTTTCCTTCACAGAGCCAGTGTGGGCCACTCTTCAGGGGTGTGACTAACTGCATGAACTTGGGCCCTGTGTGAACTCAGGCTAGTTACCAACCTCTCAGGGACTCAGTTAAATGGCATTCAGGATGGAGCCTACCTCACAGGGCTGTTGTGAGGACTCAATGAGCTACCATCGCAAAGGATTGGGGCACAGTAAGTTGGCAGTAGCTGTTAATATTACAGTTGTTCTAAGGCACCTGCCGTCCAGGTTGCTCTTCTGGAACACCTACTTCCCACCCCCTCCCTGGTATCCCTCCACCCAGCCGTAGGAGGACCCCGCACCTAACACCAGCGCCCAGCAGAGCAGAGGGGAATGCCCTCTGGTAGAGTCTCCCTCCTGAACTGTATCCTCTATGTGCCTCCTTCTCTCCAGAGACTCTCATTGGCCTTCCTGCTCCAGGACCTCCTTCATCCTGCAGTTGAGGGAGCTTGGAAAGTCCCCACCAGACATAAAGCCCCAGCCCCATATTCAAAGCCCGGCAGGATCTGATCCTTGCTTTTACCTCTAAGGCAGTGGTTCTCAACCTTCCTAATGCCGGGACCTTTTAATAGAGTTCCTCATGTTGTGGTGTCCCCCAACCATAAAATTATTTTCTTTTTTTTAAATTTTTTATTTTATTGATTTTTTACAGAAAGGAAGGGAGAGGGATAGAGAGCTAGAAACATCAATGAGAGAGAAACATTGATCAGCCATCTCCTGCACACCCCCTACTCGGGATGTGCCTGCAACCAAGGTACATGCTCTTTACCGGAATCGAACCTGGGACCTTTCAGTCTGCAGGCCAATGCTCTACCCACTGAGCCAAACCGGTTTTGGCCACAAAATTTTCTTTGCTACTTCCTAACAGTAATTTTACTACAGTTGTGAATAGTAATGTAAAAATCTGTGTTTTCTGATGGTCTTAGGCGATCCCTGTGATGGGGTCGATGGATCCCCAAAGGGGTCGCGACCCACATGTTGAGAACCGCTGCCCAAAGGCCACCCTCTCATTCCCACACCCTCTCTCCTGGACACTGAACTTTTCTGTTAACTCCAATTGCCCGGACTTTTGCTCAAGCCATCTCCTTTTGTAAGCAATAGCTGTCACCTCTTGCCCACCCCTAGCTTGGGTCAAAGGGCTTCCTCTACCAGGTGTCCTTCCCAGGGCGGGCTGAGACTTCCCAGGTCGGGGGCAGCTGAATCAAGGCATCCCCGCCCTCCAGACACGCCCACCCGCTGGAAAGGCCTCCGCCCGCCTCGGCCCCGCCCCTCGCTTGTAGCCATAAGCCATTGGGCAGAGAGATGCTCCTCCCCTCAGAGCTCCACCTCCCAGGGTTCTATTGGGCTCCGCGCTGGAGGGGGCGGGTCAGAGGATCCGGCCCCGCCCAGGCCCCGCCCACGCCCCATAGGCCCCGCCCACGCCCCGCCCAGGTTCCCTCTAGGCTCCGTCCCCCGCAGCGGGACCGGTCGGGCCTCAGCTGATGCCGCACTTCACGTGACGCCGGAGCGGGGCGAACATGGCGACTGCCAGCAAGTAAGTGCGGTTCCAGTGCCGGCTCTCGCCCGGCGGCGCGGCGCGGGGCTGGGGCCTCCTGGCTGTGCGGTGGCTGACAGCCCCCGTCGGCGTCCTGGGTGGCGGCGCGCAGCGCGCATTTCCTCCGGGAGCCTCGCCCCGCCCTCCGAGTGCCGGGCGGCGCTGTGCCCTCAGCTCCGCTCCCGGCTGGCTCCCCTTGGGTCCTGGATAGGGGGCGGGGGGAGGGCCCATTCGTCCCCATTGTGCGGCCGAGGTGGGGTGGGGTGGGGGGCTCGGGTGGACACGCGCATTCCTGGCCAAGACCGTTAGCTGGGAGGGCGGCCCGTTGCCAGGACGCTGGGGCCCTGGGCGCCGGGGAGGAGGAGGCAGTCTTTGACGTGGGGGCACTTGCCCACTTCCTTCGGGGCCCAAATGTCACCTCCTTAAGAGAAGCCTTCCCAAAGTACCTGTTCTATTAAAGGACATAGTACCTATATTTTTAGATTTCTTGTCTTCCCATTAAGAATGTAAGGTCAGGACCTTTCTCTGGCTCACTCCTGGGCATCACTAGTGCGCGGTGCACACAGTAGGTGCTTCATAAACTCTGCTGCATGAAAGAATGAATGAGGAGTGGTCCTAGTGGGCGAAAGTGTGGACAGGCGGGGTCACCCTGAAGCACTGGTGATAGTGTTCCCGGGTAAGGGAACGTTGGAGCAAAGGTTGCGAGTTCAGAGTGTTCTGGGGACAGGAGTGAGGAGTGTGAGTCTCGGTGCTGGAGGGTGTGGTGCCCGATGGCTTCTCCAGACTTTGTCCTGAGGGCCTGGAGCCCTTCAGGTGCTTTAATCTGCTCCTAGGCTTTATAGATGATCGCTGCCTTGGGCTGGGTGTGAGTTCCGGGGGAGGACAGCAGGTGGGCCCGGTGGTGCTGGGTTAGGAGGGGCTGTGGTAGAAGAGGGAGAACTTCGCCAGATGCAAGGCTGGGTGCTGATCCAAATGGAGGAACCGGTAGAATGAGTGCATCTTTATTTGGGGGAGAATAACAATAGAAAGTGACCCCCCCCTTTATTGGCCTCCAAGGTTGGAAGAGCTTAGGACCCACAGCGGGCAGCTGCTGTTTTCCAGGAATACTACTGAGCCTACCCTAAGGCGTTCACGGGCCACTGGGGCAGGTGGACACAGGGGACTCTGCCATCCATCTGCCTCCTCTGGCCTTGTGTGTGCCATGGAGGGCATGGGCCTGAGCTCATTCATAATGGGACACCCCGCCATCGAGTCATGGCCGTGGGCCAAGGTGCAGTCTGGCCATTAGAGTGCTTGCTCCCAGAGCCCGGGCCAGGCGAGGCCATGAGAATCCTGGAGTGTGTGCCAGTGATTTGGGGATTAGTGCAAGCCCTAAGCTAACATCTCAGGTTCAACTTGAAGTACCCCTCTGGAGGTCGTGTCAGGTGGATTCAGCTCTTTCCAGGCAGGGAGTTCATGTCTGAGACAGAGGGTCCGCCTGCTCTAAGGTCACCCCCACCCCATTCTATGGCTCTTGGTGGGAAGAAGCCCTGTCTTCTTGGGACATGTCTTGAGCCTTCCCTGGATAGAGTTGAGCCTTCTCGAACCCTGCACAGCACCTACCTGCATCTGCTCCCCAACATGGCTCTCTTCTTTCTCCTCTCCCCTTTGCCTACCCACCTGCTGGCCATGAGGTGTCCTGTTCCTCTGACATAATTTTCACATACTTGCAGGCACAATGCGGATGGTCCCTGTCCTAGAATTCTTTCCTGACCTCATCCTCTCCCACCCCCCCAGCCCCTGAGTTCCAGAGAGTCCCGGTTTTTCCCGCTGGCAGGATGTTTCCTCACGTCAGCACGCCTGCCCATGATGGTTTGGTGAGGGCTTGCTGGACCTTCATGCCTCTAAGGACCTGTTCAGTTGGTATCTCCACGGCCATGTGGCTGCCCTGTCACTGGTGCTGGGTGACACGCTGCTGAATGAAGAAAAGGGGCATTTACTCTACATTGTCAATAGGCCGATCCATTTTCCAGGAGGCTCTTAGTAATGGAGGAGAGAAGTAGTGGGTGGGAGAGGGATATGATTTTGAGTAGGATGAAGAAATAGCTTCACTTGTTTAACTGAGTGGGTCCTAGGGATCTGCTTCCCAGAGAGCCTCTGCCCAGAGAGAAGTAGCAGGTGAGCCTCCCTGGGTGTGTACCTGTTGGGTCATAGGTCACACTAGGATCAGCATTCTTCCAGAGATAAAGGATCAGAGGGGTCGGGCTGTAGATCACAGCTCGTTCCCACCCTGATATGGACCTTTTGTTCCTGGAGAGGAGGCATCAGGCTGACCCTAGGCTGGGGTAGGGTGGGTCTGTGTACTGGCCACTGAGTGTCCCTTTGCCCTCTCCAGCCCTTCCCAGGCCTGGTCCAGACTCCACACAGCCCTCGCTCAGTTGTTTCTGCTTAGTCCCCTGGCCCTCCTCTAGAGAGAGGGAGATAGAGTGGAGCTGTTGACCAGCTGCCTAGAGGTCCCTCTAACCAGGGAGAGCAGGCTGGCCTGGCTGACAGTCAGCCAGTGGGCTTCGTGCCAGGCCTGTGCTGGAGGCTGCGGGCGAGGAAACAGACTGGTCCTTGGCAATGTGGCTCCATCTAAAAGTGGTTGCACATTCTAGGGCAAGAATCTTGTCCTAAACTGTGCCATGAACTGCGTGGGCATCAGGAGACCTTTGCATCCTCCTCAGCATGATGTTTTTAAATGCATGAAGTAAAATACAGAAGATTACAAGGAAAACCAGTTATATTGAAATAGTTATTAACATGTTAAAGATAAATTTGTGGTATAGTAATATATACTTTATCACACATCTATACTAATAAAAGGGTAATATGCTAATTATACTGGACATCTTCCTATGTCCTTATGGACGTCCTTCCAGACAAAGTCACAAGGGCGGGGGGCCGAGGCGGAGGCAGTTAGGGGTGATGAGGTCAGCACGGGAGAGCCGTTTGGGGTGATCAGGCCAGCAGTGGATAGCAGTTAGGGACAATCAAGCAGGCAGACAGAGTGGTTAGGGGTGATCAGGCAGGCAGGCAGGTGAACAGTTAGGAGCCAGTGGTCCCAGATTGGAGACGGTACAGGCCAGGAGGCTGAGGGACCATCCACACCCCACCCCCCATGCACAAATTTTGTGCACCGGGTTTCTAGTTAAATAATAAAAGCCACAGGTCCAATACTCACTTTAATTTTGAAGTAGTGAGAGCAAAAGTGATATTTTGAGATACTGTGACAACAGTGACATATGAAAATACCTGTGATTTTTGTTGGTGACAGTCACTATTGATGCTGTTGTGGTTAGTTGCTTACATTAAGAAAATTTGAGAGTTTAGAGTAAATAAACATATTTTTTTCCCACCAAATAAATGGAATCCTAAAATTCCATCAGTGAATCCCCAAAGTCTACGAGTCTTGAGTAAGAATCCCACAAGCCAGCCGAGACTGGTTTGGCTCAGTTGACCTGTGGACTGAAAGGTCCCTGATTCGATTACGGTCAAGGGCATGTCCCTTGGTTGCAGGCACATCTCCAGTAGGGGGCGTGCAGGAGGCGGCTGATCGATGTCTCTCTCTCATCGATGTTTCTAACTCTCTATCCCTCTCCCTTCCTCTCTGTAACAAATCAATAAAATATATTAAAAAAAGAATCCCGAAAGCTCAGTAGCCGTTGAGGGCAAAGGAAGAGGTGGCCCAGAACCGATTTTGGGAATGGGTACAATTTGGGGGTAGGGAACTGCTTGCAGGGACTGCAAGGATCACCCTTTCCTGGGCTGTCCCAGTCCTGGCCACTGGCTGCTTCCTGGGCCCTGGTGGTCAGTCCTCAGGGTGCGAGCTGGCCTGTGGGGGCCAGAGCTTATTCTGTGGAGGTGTTTGATGCCCGGGAGCCACTGTCTGCCAGCTCCTGCTGTCTTCCCTGGGCACTGCCTGTGCCCTCGGCTGCCTGCAGGAAAGTATACCTGTGCTGGGACTTCAGGATGACCTGGCTCTGACCTTTTAAATCCCGGGTGCCTGTTGAAAGTTCCAGCAGCAACCAGCTGGGAGATGTTTTATGAGTGCTGGCTTTGCTGAATTTGCAGAGCAAAGTCACCACATTGGCTCTGGGCCCAACATTCTCTCTCGTGGTTTGGTTTATGCCATGAGGAATCAAAGGGCATGTCTCTATAAATGTAGATTCTGGGGGTGCCCTGCCGTAATGAAAGGCTGCAGCTTGGCAGCCTGCCTGCTGGCTCAGGATGGGCTGCCTTCCCTGAGCTGCATAGGTCCGGGCGGTGTTGTAGGTTCTCCTCGCCGTAGCAGCAGAAGCTCATAGAGAGGTGCCCTATCTCTTTTCACAGGATATACTACAGCTTTCTGTCTCAATCTGGGCTGTTTGGTCCTCGTGCCAGAAGGCCAGAGTCTGGATTCCTTGTGGGGGGATTTAGGCCTCTCAGAAGGTTCTAGCCTAGAGGAAGCCCAGCCCTTTGGAGAACCCTCCAGGTGGGGATGTGGTGGCAGGCCCAGTGGTGGGATGGAGCTGGCAGCCGGTGTGTTTGAGGAGGGAACTGAGCCACAGGGGCCAGGAGTGGCGGAGAATGAGGTGGGTAGCATTGGGCTCTGCAGGTTGAGGTTTCGGCCAGTTCTGCTGTTGAGGCCTCCTGGATCTGGGCACCTTGGGTGGGGCATCTATGACAGTGCCTCGGTACCATTCCCTCAATGCTGCTGGAGAGTCTGGAAAGATGAGGTTCTTCCCCGTGCCCACCCAACTCCGGGGGCTTTGCTGAGTGGGGAAATAGTGTGCGGGGCCCAGGGGACACTGCAGGGATGCTGGCAGCTGCACTTTCAGTTCCTGACAGCGTGACCCGCTGGGATGCAGGCATTATGACCGTCACCTCTGCCCTTTCATCCTTGTGGCTGAGCCTGACAGAAAATGGTCTGACTTACTGGGAGCCTTGGCCCTGTGAGTCCATCCTTCTGGGAGGAGATGGAGGGGAGGGGGCAGCGGAGAGGGGAGAGAGGCTGTGGTCCTGTCAGTGTGTGTAAGCTGTGCATGGCCCTCCACCCATCTCAGCCCTGGGGCCCAAGGGTTCTGCTTCCTGCTGATGTGGCAACTTCTGGTCTGCACAGCTGTGTGTGTGTCCCCATGTTGTGACTGTTGTTTATTCAGCAAATAATTATTGAGCACCTGCTGTGTGCCAAGCAGAGTGCCCAGTACTGGGGCATAGCAGTGAGCAGAGCAGACCCGGGTCTCTTTACACAGGGAATACAGTGGGCAGAGGCGGACCTCACCGATGGGCCTCAGTGAACACAGGCTGCATGTATGTAGCAGGGGAATGTGTCCCTGCAGCTGGGGACCTGGCCGAGCCTTCCTCCGGGGTGACTGAAGAGAGGGCAGTGCAGGGTTGGTTTTTAGAGCTCTGGGCAGGTTAAGGGAGGCGGGGAGAAAGGGTAGGGAAGCTGGTCAGGAACCATCAAAGGGTGTGCTATAGGAAGGGCAGCCCAGTGGGACTGTGGCCCTGTGTGAAGGGCCTGCTAGCCACCTTAGTCCCAGATTCTTCCAGGGAGGGAGCCTGGAGTGGATTCTCTGTTCTCCCCCCTCTTCTCACCTAATCTAGTCTCCTCCTTCCTGCCCCCTTCGGTGCCTCTCTCTGGCTAGACCCACCTGGATGCCAGAGGCATGGAGAAGCTGGCTGGTGCCTCAGGCATTCCCTGGACGCAGAGTGGGAGAGTGGAGGGAGCCCAGCCCATTCCAAGTCGAGGATGGGCAGGGGAGGGATGCCAGGGAAGACCATCCCGAGGAGCCAAGCTGTGAGGAGTGTTTCTGCCTCGGAGGGTCCCACTGTCCCTGAGTGGGTCTGCCTCGGGCCGGCCAGCAGCCTGTGGGTTTTGATGTCGTGCAGGAGAGATTTTACAGCATGAGTCCAGGTGATTTTGAGAGCACGTTTATTAAAGCTGGGGACACTGGCACGAGGAAGAGTTTGGGATAGAAGAAGCAATAGGAGAGCCCAGGCGGGGCTGCTTTGGCTCACTGCAAAGTCAGAGAAAAGGGGGCCCTGGGCACAGGAGCAGGGTGTTAGCTGAAGAGGAGCTGCCACCTGTCACTACCCATTGCTCCCCTGGTTGGTAGTCTCTGGGGATCCTTAGAGTTTAGGAGATGCACGCCTGTGGGTGAAGAAAAAGGGAAAGGTGCAGACCTGCTCTTGGACAGGAGAGAGGACCTTGAGACCTTCGTATTGAGGGTTTTTAAAGATTAGAAGGTTAGGGGAGGTTTTAGGGAAGAATCTCAATAGATATTCATTAGCTTTTCCGGGTGTATCCTTTCAAAGTCGTGGTCTCCACTGATGGGTCGATATAGCTGATCCTGGAAGCCTTTCTGGGCCTGGAGCTGAAATACAACTGAAGCCTAGATGCTATGTCTGGGAGGTGACCTTCTGTACCTGCTGGAAATCGCTTTGCAGTTTGTTCAGGCGTCTGTCTCCGTTTCCCTGTTCCCCTTGTCCTGGCTCACTGCCCTGTCTCACCACAGCCTGGTGAATGCATGTGGTGCCCGCTGCCTTTCTGAAACCAAGTGCAATGAGAGAAGTTCCATGTGTCTTGCTTGGCTCTCTCTCTCATGCCGTCCCAGGCAGAGCCCTCACTCTCACCTCAGCTCTGGGCTGTGCTCGGCCTCCATGTCCGCACCCATTTCCCCCCACCCCCCGCCCCTCATACCCCACCTGCTGGGGCTGCCCTTCCTGCTCTTAGGCGTTCAGCACTCTCAGGTGCTGGGAAGGAGGCAAGGTCCCTGCCCGCCTGGAGCTTACATTTTACCTGGGGGCCAACAGTCCAATAAACACGTGCTGTTAGGCAGAGACACATGCTTCAGAGAGGGATGAAGTGAGCAGGGTATAAGGTTTGGGTGGGTTCTTAGAAAAGCTTCCGGGAAGAGATTCTGCAGAGACCTGGGAAAGTGAGGATGTGAGCGCTGGGAGAGCTTTCCGCCCTGGGAACAGCAGCGCCAAGGCCCTTGCGGGGTGAGGAGTGTGCTGGTGTTCAGGGAAGAGTGGAAATGCCTTGCAGGCAGAGTTGGGGTGTTGGTTCTCAGCTCCTCAAAGCTGGGGAATAAGCTTGCGCAGTGTTCTGAGTGCACTCGAAAGCAGGAGGCTTGAGCAGGGGAGTGCCTGCTCAGATGTGCATTTTTGAGGGGCACTATGGATGGTGCAAACCAGGCGGTGGGGAAATTGGGGACTGAGAGCAGCTGAGAGTTCCCTGCAGTGGTACAGTAGAAGATGGGAACTCCAGCATGTAGGGCAAGTGGAGGATGGAGGGAGCCTGGTGTGGCTAGAGCTGGGCAGGGTTTCAGCAGAGAGTGTGGCCCTCAGTGTCTGGGCACCCAGAGGCCTGTGGGCACTGCAGTGCAGGGAGGAGCTGGGCTGCGGCCTGATGGAGTGCCTTGAGAGAGCATGGGTGGCCAGGACATGGGGATGGTGGGCTTAGGTGGCTTCAGAGGATGTTTGCTGCAAAGGGGAGAGAGAACTAGACTGCTGGAGGAGCATGGGGGTCAAAGGAAGGGCTTTTGTTTATTTACTAGAGGCCTGGTGCATGAAAATTCATGCACTGGAGCGGGGGTCCCTCAGCCTGCCCTGCCTGGTCTCCCAGTCCAGGAGCCTCAGGGGTGGGAGGCAACCCAGTGATCAGGGGAAGTCAATGTCCCCATCACACCTCTGCTGCAGCCACTGCCAGCAGTGCAAGCCTCAGCCGGCCCTGGTCACCTGAGCCTCGGGCGACGCTGGGAAGCTGGAAGCTGCCATCCGAGGCTTGCCTGTGCCTTGGGCCAGCCCTAGGCGGCTGGGGAGTTGAGGGGACTGGGGGACTCCGGAGGCAGGCGTGCAGCAGGAGGGGACTGGGTGTTGCCATCTTGTGGCTATGGGTGCTGCCATCTTTGAGGGCGTGACAGTCAATTAGCATATCCCCCCTTATTTGCTATGGGCACTGCCATCTTTGAGGGTGGGGCAGTCAATTAACATATTCCCTCCTTTATTGGCCACAATCTTCGAGGGTGTGACAGTCCATTAGCATATTTCCTCCTTATTGGCTATGGGCACCACCATCTTTGCAAATGGCGTGAGGGTCAATAAGCATATCCTCTCTTTATTAGATAGGATTATTAGATAGGATTTTAAAGACAGGTGAGGTTTCTGTGTGTCTGGATGCTGAGAATGCTCCTGAGGGGAAAATTGATGCTGGAGCAATGCAGGGAATAAGCATCAAGGTGGCAGCCATGCCAAGTGGAGGAGCTGTGGGAGCAGGTGTGGGGAGTGTCCAGACGCTGGTAGGGTTTGGGGAGTGGGTGCTGGGAGGATAAGCTGTGTAACTCAGTGAAAATGGAAGTGGGGTGGGGATAGAGGTGGGGGTATACACCTACCTGCTCTGCCAAGCCTGGCCCCTCCCATCCCCAGTGAGTCTCAGCAGCCAATCCCTTGCTGGCAGATCTCCTTGAGATCAGTGCCCCTGGGGCTGCCACTCCCAGGCCCATCTTGTCATGGTTCCTTGGTCACTCACCACACACTCCTGGGCCTGGTACTGGGTGTCCTGGGTGTATCCTGGGTGTGTGTGTGTGTGTGGGTGGTGGTGGTGTCCTGAGTGTGTGTGTGTGTGTATGTGTGTGTAATGTGTGTAATGGCCAGCCTGGCTGCAGGACTGATTTACAGAGAAGATGGCAGCATGCAGGCACCAGGGTAGGAAAGCAGTGTTGTTTGGGCCAGATCATGTTTTTTCAGGCATGGATGTCAGGTCCTTGAGGGCAGGAATGAGTGAGTATGTCGCCAAACCATTGCAGGCTTTCCCTCCCTGCACCTCACCTGCCCTGGTGACATTCCCCCTGTGCCAGTGCTCAGGGACAGTAGGGGAGGCTGTGGTGGACAAGCCCCTGTGGTCCTCGGGAGGCCGGTGAGGAGCCTTGTGCTAATTGGGTCCCATGTCAGGCTTAGCCCTCTGGTCACCTCAGACCACCATGGTGGACGTGCTTGGCGGCGCTAACAGGCCTGGATGGCTGTGTGTGCTCTTGTCTTTGCAGACCTTCGTTTTGGCTGGGCAACGAAACCCTGAAGGTGCCTCTGGCCCTCTTTGCCCTGAACAGGCAGCGTCTGTGTGAGCGGCTGCGGAAGAAACCTGTGCAGGCTGGCTCTGTTGTGCTGCTGCAGGGCGGGGAGGAGACGCAGCGCTACTGCACCGACACTGGGGTCCTCTTCCGCCAGGTGAGCCCGCCCCTGCAGCCCCCCATCCAGGCGTGCGCCAGGCCTCCTGTGGCTGCCTCCCTCCTCCAGCATCCAGCCTGAGGGCCTGGGGCAGCTTTGTTTCCTGAGGGACCTGAGAGGCTCTCTGCAGGTTGGCCTGGGCCTGGGCACCAAGGAAGCCTGCATTCCTGGGAGCAGAGCTGTCACCAGCCAGTCTCAGTTCTCGCAGGTCAGAGTACAGAAGGACAATATTCCTGGGGGAGCAGGCAGGCTAGCTTCACGGAGGAGGCAGCATTTGGTGTGGTTGCTGGAGGCGAGGGTGAATTCTGACAGGTGACGCTGGGGTGGGTGTTCCAGCTGGGGGGGAGGGGATGGTGTCCATAGGAGTGGGTGTTAGAAGGTGCGCTGGGCAGTTTCCCAGGGCCAGAGAGAGGTGCCGATGGGGGTGGGGGATGGTGCGATTCCTTCTGCCAGCAGCAGGGAGGACGAAGGCTGCAGAGGTCAGGGAGGAGGCATGTGAGCAGGGTGCTTAGCAGCAGCCGGAAGCCCAGGCATTCTTTCCAGCTTGGCCAGTGCTGACCCTGCGACCTTACCTGGGAAGGGGTCCAGGAGCTCCTTGAGGTTCTGCAAACCTATGGGGCGGCAGGTGGCCTTGCTGCAGGTGGCCAGTCTGATGTGGAGGCATTGGCCGAGAACCGCTGACATCACCCAATTCCCAGGAATACGAGCAAGGACACTCGACAGAGGTGCTCCCTAAGGAAACCAGGGAAGCCCTGAGCTGCCCCCACTCTTGTTGATCCTAGCATTGCACCTACTTTACAGATGAGGAAACTGAGGCTCTAAGAGTGAAGCTGGGATTAATTAGGACCCCATCTCCAGACTCCAAGTCTAGTGCTTTCTTCTCCCTGCCATGCCCAGAGCTGGGGCTGACACACTGGGAACTCTAGGACCTCCCTGGGGACAAGCAGAGCCGAGGGGACATGGCCACCCAGCATCCAGGGGCCTAGGGGACATGGCCATCTGCAGCCAGGGGCCTAGGGGACGTGGCCATCCGCAGCCAGGTGGCTAGGAGACATGGCCACCCGCAGCCAGGAGCTTAGGCGACATGACTACCTGTAGTCAGGTCAGGGAGGAGGCAGGGGAATGTGAAGGGAGCTGAGTATGGAGAGGAGGTGGCATGGCCTGGCCTCCGCAGCTGGACTGTCCACACTCAGTAGGGCACAGACTGGCTGAGATCCACTGCCGAGAGCGATGACAGTGTTTTACTGAAAGCCACTCCTGCTGGAAGCTTCCCTCTGTCTCACTGTTGTAGTCACAAGCCTGCAGTCCCCTGGTTGCTGGACCTAGAGGTTTAAAGTTTTTCTGATTTGTCTTGGTACCTGTTGAAGTTTACATTTTCTGTGGTTTAAAAACTGATCTCCTAAATTCAGCTGTTGGCTTCATCACTGATGTTTTGCAGGATTAATTTTGGAAGAGTTCCTCCACCACTTGCTATGCCTTTCTGCTGATATTTTAGCTCAGTATTTATTGCTAAACATGGAAGTCAGCAGCAGCCCCAGGTGGGAGGGTGAGGGGGGGAGAAGGAAGTAAGAAGTCCTAAGTGGAGGAATCCATTTCCGTGCAAATTTCCAGACTGGTGTCTAAGACAAGGTGGCACCTTGCCTGCCTGAGGCATTGAGGCTGCAGAGATTTAGGTGGCAGAGAGGCATATGAAGGGCTGAACTGGACCTGTACTGCTCATAGGTACCCTCTGCCCTATCAAGAGCCAACGGGTGTGGCCAGTGAGGTGGGGTTACAGGTGGGGCTGGCGCATGTGCGTGAAACATCAGAAAAGGCTCAAAGCGGTGCCAGAGGTGCCAGCCAGGCTGCCCCTGCCAAACCCTGGAAGGAAGAGACGGGCAACCTGAAGCGAAGTGGGGCAGAAAGCTGAGGTAGAGGGTTGTGTGAGCCTGGGGGCCAGCCTGAGGCAGGTGCCCTAGCTCCTCGTATTTGATGCTCGTATTTCTGTCCTGCTGCCTGGGTAACCGTGCTCCTTGTTCCTGCCACAGGAGTCCTTCTTTCACTGGGCATTCGGAGTCACCGAGCCAGGCTGCTACGGCGTGATTGATGTCAACACTGGGAAGTCGACACTGTTTGTACCTAGGCTTCCTGCCAGCCATGCCACCTGGATGGGCAAGTAAGGAGCAGTCTGGGTGATGTCATGGTGCCCACTGACCCCGGCTGGCCAGGGGTGGGGGTGCAGGGCCCTCTTGTGAATTGCAAGGAGGGGAAGAGTAGCAAAGGGGAGGGGGGCGGTTAGTGGTCAGGCGTGTTGACAGCCTGCTCCGGGCCAGACCCCTGCACCCTCAGTTGGGAAGGAGTGTCAGCGCCAGAGCCACACTGTGGTCATATTTGTTTAGAGATACTGCTTATTAATCTTAAAATTCTGGATTCCTGGCTGAGTAAAGTGCCTGAGGCTTTGGCCTCAGTGGACCAGCACTCCTGTGTGGTTCCACGGAAGGTTGTCCCACGGTGGGTGTGGTGGGAGCTGGTTCCAGTTAGAGAGGACAACGTAGGGCTCTTCTCTGAGGCCCATCACTGACAGCAGGCATTGCTGGATGCCCGCTGTGTGCCAGCCTCTTGGCTAAGTTCCTGCCTTAGCCGGCTCACCTGAGCTGGGGCAGCACTGGGTGAGATGTGTGGGAGCAGAGGCCTGGACCTTGCTGAGACACTCCTCCCCCATCACCATGGCACCTGCCAGCTCCAGGGCCCTTGGCCGCGTCCACCTCTCTCAGCAGCCATTCCTCTCGGCAGCAGTGCTGAGGCAGAAGCTATACTTAAGCGGGGACACTCGAGGTGATCAGAGGATCCCGCTAAATGGTTCCCACTTTCCAGCGGGCCATTTCTGCCTGGAGAGTGATTATTGTGGGCTGATGTATAAATTGCAGCCTTTACTGCCTCGTATCCCTGAGCGCTCATTACCAGGTGCTCAGGCGTGGCTGTGCTGGTTTGAATGACAAGGCACTTGGCTGCTGCAGGGACATGCTCTGTGCAGAGGCCCGCTTCTTCAGGTGCTGCCCACCTCCTCACCCTCCCCTCCCCCGGCCCTTCAGTGCTAACCCCATAACCTCCTTTGTTGGCCTGGCATGTGCCCCCTCTGCTGCCATGAGCTGAGGGGTTTGCCTCATGAGCTGGTCACAGTTCTGCTCTGAGGCTGCTTGGCAGGACCCCTGGCCCTGGGCCTTCGATTGTGCTGTGGAGACTCAGCTCCAAGCAGAATGAGCAGCACGAGAGACGCGGGTGGGCTTTTCCTGGCAGTGTGTTCACCTGGCTCGGCCCTGGGGCAGGAGGGGGAAGTGGACATACCCAATCCCATTGGCCTTTGCGGTGGATGGCTGGGCAGCCACTTAAGTTTTTCCCTTTCAGACGACCCTGGGGAGATGACATAAATGTTTCCCTGCTGTGTAATGCTTTGGAGGGAGGGTGCACTGGTAGGCCTGCTGCCTTCTCCCAGGGGGAGGCGCAGGGGAGGCATGGCTGAGCAGGGCCCAGTGAGAGCGCCCCCAGTAGGACGTGGAGGGGACTTGGAGGAGGCTTTGAGGTAGATTCTGCTTTTACCAGAGCGAGTCTTGTGCCGGCAGAGAATGGGCCTCAGGTTTGGCCTGAAGCAGGCTCTCCTCAGTCCATCGGGGCCCTCCTGTAGCTCAGCAGACCCAGGCTCTGGCCAGGAGCTGGTGACTGCCTGGATGCGGGATGTGGCAGGGTCACCGTGTGGCCTCTGAAGCTGGACTGTCAAGGGCACTGTGGCTTCAGCCTGGTCCCCATCGTGGGACACTTGCCCTGGTCACAGCTGCTGTGCTCTGAGGACGCCCAAACTCACCCACGTGGAGAGACCTTGTGGAGAAGAGCAGAGGCACCTCCCGCCAGGGCGGTGACTCCAAGCCCAGCCCCTGAGCCATCGCCTCTCTGGGCTCTGCCATGAGTTCATAAAGAGGTGCGTGTTTTGGTGCTCCCCCACATGCAGGGTGGTTTGCACTGAAGCCCTGGTGACTGGGGCAGTCTTGGTGAGGAGTTCCTGATGGGAGCTTAGCTCTGGTCTCTGCAGAGGCTTTTCCCAGAGCCCTTCCTGACCCTGAGGGGATCGCAGAGCTGAAGCCTCAGCTCCTCTTGCCAGTGACACGTCCAGGATTAGTCTGTGCACAGTGGCGTCCATGCCTCCCAGCCTCCCTGTGGCCCTGACCCCTGCGTGCAATGTGGGCGTGGACAGTGGTGGAAGGAGGGCCTGACCAGGGTTTCTGTCTGGATGTGGGGAGGGGCTCTGAGTGCATCTCCTCATCTGTGTGTCTGTCTGCTTCTTTATGCAGAAGTCGGGGAGTGCCTGTCCTGGAGGGTGGGCATCTCCAGGGTTGTGGGAGGAGAAATCTGGACCCTACCTTCCAGTGGAAAGCCTGAGGGAATCTCATCACAGCCACCAACCGGGGGTCAAGGGCACTTGACTGGAGGGTTTATGCCCAGAACCTGGTTGGTCAGGGGACAGCTATTAGCAGTTGGCTCATTCGGAGGGTAATTTTCAGGGATATAGGAAGTGTTCTGTGCGTGGCCATGGCTGGGTTTCAGAGCCATGGTTACAAGCTCTCCTTTAGTCTGTCCTGCTTTGCCAAGCCAGCGGATTGTGGACGTAGAAGCTTGGCTGGCCTTTGAGGGTACAAACGGTCTGCAGGATGTGTCCGCTTCTCAGAAAGGTTCCACGTGCACACTGGGCGGCCAGACGGAGCATGGTGGTCCCAAGGGTGTTGGGCTCCAGTGCCGAGCTCAGCCTTGGCTCCCATGATGGTCTCCTCTTCCTCTGCTCGGAGCGACTCCCGGCCCTCCTGTCCTGCGCATTGGGAAGAGAATGCATGACGGGAACAGGGCACTGTGGAGGGCTTGCTTGCTTGGAGCTGGAGTTGGAGCTGGCCATCTGATGTGTGGCCGTTTCCAGGTGCTCTCGTACTCAGTGGAGCTCGGAAGGAGTGAGGCTAATGGGGTTGCCTGGCCTTTGCAATCAAAGCTCAGCAGACGGACATTTGACCTTCAGCTCCTCAGTTTCCTTTTGATCCTCTATCTGATGGCTTTTGAAAATCCATCTGGCAGATAGAGTTGCCCAGGGAAACATCACCCCCATCTGCAGATCTGCCACTTCCTGCATAAACAGCCTGTCCTGTTGTCTGGCCACAGGTGTTGAGGGGCATGTGGGCAGCCTGCTGCTGGACCTGTTCCTCACCTCAAGCCGCTTTTGGAACAGGAGTGTGGGGGTTTCACATTTGTTTTCATGTGGAGTCTGCTTACACAGGGCAGTGCCTTTCTGAACGCTAGAGTGTTCCCATCAGTTTTGTCAGAGGCAGGCTTGGCTGACGGCCGCTTTAACTGAAAAGGCAGTGTCAGTGCCCAGAGAGGGTGAGTAACTTTTGGCCAAATTAGGGGACCCTCTTAGAGCCTTTGCAACTTGGTTGTGCTCTGCTCCTGTCCCTAATTCGAGCTCAAGACAGTGAGCCTGGCTCAGGGTTTGGAGGGAGGAGGGTGTCACCTTGTTGAAGGCATTGCCCAAGGGTGGTGTGAGTGAATTTCTCCAGGCCTGAGGCCCCGAGCACTGCTCTTTTGTGTGTGGTCATGGCTGTGTGTGTGTGTTTTGTGTGTATGCCTATGTGGTGTGTGTGCATGTATAGTGTATAGGTGGGTGATGGGGTGTATGTGCACAGGGGTGGTATATGTGTGCATGTGTGTGTGGAGTAGGGGTGGTGTGTGTTTGCATGGGGGTAGGGTGTGTGTGCACAGGAGTGTAGGGGTGGAGTGAGGGTGGGTGGTGTGTATGGTATGGCATGAGGTTTGGTGTGTATGATGTTTTAGTATGTTGTATGTGGTTTTTCTTAGCCACTGCCTCCCACCCTGTACATACACCTGGGTCACAAGGATCAAGGCTGCTTCCGCCCGTCTGGTGGCTTTGCTCTGTCTTTCTTTGTCTTTGAGGGAGAGTGTGGGGCACTGCTGGGGATGCAGGTCTTTGTGAAGAGGATTGAGGGAGTTCCTCTGGCTCTTACTCCCAATGGTTTGGGGGAGTCTGGTCCTGGCAGTCTGAAGATCTTCATTCAGGAGCCTCTCCCTGGACCCCCCACTGATCGCAAGGGTAGTTTTGGTTGGCTCTCCCCCTGAAGTCCGGACCCTCCCCCTGGAGCCTGGGCCCGCCCCCTGGAGCCTATGCCCTCCCCCTGGAGCCTATGCCCTCCCCCTGAAGTCCGGACCCTCCCCCTGG